>BDDC01000438.1:16439-37964 GCA_001662425.1 Chlamydomonas sphaeroides
GGCTAGCCCTTGCTCAACAGCTTCCTGCCTTGAAAAACACAAGCCCCCCGCATCCTGCGCACTCGCTCAGTCCCTCATGGTCATAGCAACCGCTGCGTCTCAGCAGCCTGCACACAAATGAACGCCTCACAACCGCAAACGACAACACCCACCACTAGGATACGCCGCTTCACAGGCGACTCGAGTATCGGTACAGTACTTCACAAGCTTGCGCCTCAGGGCCGCAGCCCCAGCAGCGCCAAGCATCCGGGCATCCGGGCGGCCCGCACAGTGCTCAGCACAGCGCAGAGCGGCAGCAAGCCGCCCCCTCAGACCCCGGTGCGTCGCCGCAGTGCCGCTGCCGCACCGCATCCGCGGCGCCCGCCGCCGGCCGCCTTCAGGCGCAGGCGCTCCTCTCGTGGCCCAGCCCTTGCCGCAGCGGGCTGGCAGGGCTCCGCTTCTCCCGCCATCGCCGGGGCCGGCCGGCCTTGCTGGGGCCGGCTGGCCGTGCCGGCGCTCCCTTCACTTGCCCCAGCTTTTGCCGGCGCTCCCCTCCCTTGCGCCAGCCCTTGCCGATGCTCCCTTCACTTGCCCCAGCCCTTGCCGGCGCTGTACAAGTGGCTGCCGTCCTCGCGCTGCTTGAGCGCCTCCGCCACCTGGCGAGGGAGGCGGTGATGGGGAGAGGAGGGGGCAGGGAGCGGGGGCGTCAGTCAGGGAGCGCACATCCGCACAGGCCAGTCGCAAAGCAACTGTGTTCCAGTGTTAGGTAGCACAGAACCCCACACGCGGCACGGCACGCCCCGGGTAGAGTGGCGCGTCGGCCGTGCGCGAAGGGAATGCGGTTAAATGCACCTGTGCGGAAGCGAAGCCCAGCCTGACCCGGGAGGAATGGCGCGTCGGCCGTGCGGAGAGGCAATGCGGTTAAATGCGCCAGTGCGGAAGCAAAGCCCAGCGCCACCCGAAAGGAACCCGGTGCCCGGCCCAGCCCTCGTACCATGAGTTTAGTTACCTGACGATGTCGGTGATACGCAGCGGCCAGGCGCAGCACCCGCCGACGCGCACGCTAGTAACCCCATGCTAACAACGAACTCGACCCCGGCACAGCACACCCTTGGTTCAACGCGTATACGTACCTACGGAACAGGCAGGAACCACCGGCAGCAGGGGCAGAAGGCAGAAAGCATGAGCAACTGTGTGTGCGGGTGCGGGTGTAGGGCTCGGGAGCCTTGGGGCGGGGGCCCCTGTGATGTGGGTCACACGCTGCCCAACACACAGGATGCTGCACGGGCGCAGCCGTCCTGCACGCCCCAGCTCCAGCCCTAGCCCCCGCAGCCCGGCTCAAGCAAGAAGACCCTTCCGCCCCTGCCCTTGTCTCGCCCAGCACCCCCTCCCCTGTGGCCTTCCTGCTACTCCCGCAGCACTCGCTCCCCTCCCAGAGCACCCTCCCCTCCGTGCCCCCCTCCCATACTCGCCTTCTTGGCCTTGATAAAGTGCGTCTCCATGCCGCGCGCCGCCTGCAGCTGCTCCGCGGTGGCAGTCTGGCGGATGGGCGGGTCCGTTACCTCGGGCCGCAGCGTGGCGTGGTGGCCCAGCATGTGGTCCTTTTTGCCAGCCGTGTCCATGGCAAACTGCCGCTTGGTGCTGTGGCAGGGCGCCTCCTCGCGGAACATGGCTGGAGGTGGCGGGTGGGTTGGCAGGTGCGGGTATGGAGGACGCGAGGTGTGCACGCGCTAACCAGAAGCTGGTGGAGGAAGATTCAGGGATGTACGTCCAATGGTAAGCACCGCGGTGCATAGGGATATGAGTTGTCCCTTGTGGCAGTTGTGGCATGCGTGGCATGCGCACATGCTCGCAGTCGTTCGGCGCTTCTGCAGAGCGCCCGCCCTAGCAAACATATGATACGCACGACGTCGCCACAGCGCCACGCACCTCCTTAAGCGGCCCGCGACGCACAAGCGAGCTGCTTGCCGGCTTAGACGCGCCCGCTGAGCGTCAGTGAAGGCACAAGAGGTACAAGTTGATAGCGAGCTTCAACCTGCGCCTAAAATAGGGCTAGAGCGCGCGTAGGAAGCGGTCACCAAGGAAAGAGAAGTGGAGAGTTGAAGTTGTGCGTATCTTTATGTTCAAGGTAATAGCATACATGGACTTGCTTTTGGTGATGTTAAGTGTGCGCAAAGGCGGAAGTCGGTACAAAGTGGGCATGGGCGCATGACAACTTGCTGTGCCGATAAGCGCACCCACAACCCCGCGGCCCCACGGTCACTGTTGCACGGCAGTCGTCAAGCTTGCGCGTCGCCCACTCGTCGCGACACCCGTCACCAGCTCGATCTCCCGAAACGTCGCGTTGCGATGGCTGCTCGCCAGCGCCTCGCACGGGGCATCTGCGGCCTGCTGCAGCAACAGTCGTTCGGCGCATCTATCCAGGTCTGCGCCGCCGCAGCCTCTTCTCCAGCCCTGGGCCTCGCCCGCGACGCCATCATCAGCGCGCGACCGGCGCTGCTGCTCCAGGCCGGCGCGGCGCTGTCGCGCGGCATCGCGACCAGCTCGCCACGTCTCAGCGACCTCTCTTCGCTGCTGAAGGAGGAGGTCGACTATGAGAAGAAGAACTATGCGCGGCCGCAGCAGGTGGAGGGCGGCCCGCCCGCCCCCTTCAAGCTCACGGAGCGCCCGGGCGACACGCTGCTGACGCTGACCCGCACCTACAACGGGGAGGAGGTCAGCATCGATCTGCAGGTGGGCAGCAGGAAGGGCGGGGCGGGGGAACATGGCCGGGAGCTGGCGGCCAGGGTTTGGTGTGGGTGTGTTGACTCCAGGCAAGCACGTTGGCACCTGGGAAGCACAACACACGAGGAGCGAGCGGTGGCCATAGTTGGCGGCACCCGCGCTGGCCCTCGGGGCACTCGCTGTGGCCGCAAGGGCCGCTTGGCCTGTCTGGGCCGGTGGATAGGCGGCACCGGAAGGCCCAGCAGGGTAACAACGAAGGCTACGGCAGGGCAACAGCCAACAGGATGGGGCGCGCGCTCTGCTTTGGTGTACCGCTGCTGGGACCCTAGATGCATATTCTCAACCCCGAGCACCCGGGACTTGCGGCTAGCTAGGCGGTCGGCCTATGATCGCGCCGCGGGAACCTCGCCAGACATCCGGTGTGCCGTGCCTTCCCTGGACCCGTGCCAGCGCCCCGTGCCCGTTCCCTGCCTGCCTGCCCTTGCCTGCACCCTCGTCCCCCGTCCTCCCGACAACAAAGCACATGTGTGCATAGCTGCGCAGTGGCAGGTTGTTTCAACGTATTTAAAAATGCGTCAATCACACCTGCTGCGCTCTCTTTCCACCAGGTCAACAACCAGCCATCGCCCGCCTTTGACGGCGAGGACGGCGAGGACGGCGAGGGCGTGTCCACCGTCGCCTTCAACGTCTCGGTGGAGAAGGACGGCAAGGTGCGGGCAGCAGCGCCGGGAGACGGACGGACCGGGTACAAGGAGGGGGGGCCCTGGGGTCCGGGCACCTGAGACGGACGGATGGGGCCCAGAGGGGGGCCTGGGATTGGGCAGCGAGCGGTTCAGGGGACTCGCAGCATGGCGGTTGACTGCGTTGGGCACCGGACGGCAGCCCCCGTGTGTGTCATGTGAGCGTGGTTTCGGGCCGTGGCGCCTGGCGTCTGGCGGCCCAGAGCAAGCTCTCAGGCTGGCCTGCCCCCCGCACCCCTTGCTGCGCCAGGTGCTGGTGTTTGAGTGCGAGAGCGACGGCAACAGCGTGGCCATCAACCACGTGTCGCTGGAGCCCAAGGGCGGACTGGAGCAGGAGAGCATGTACTCGGGTGCGTGGCCCGAGGGGGAGGAGGCGCGGGGAGGGAGGCGGGAATGGGCGGAGGGGAGGGGGGCGGGAGGCGTGCAGCGGGGGGTGGACGCCGCGCCAGGCTGCCGGCCGGTCACATGCATGCACGCCGCGCACACCCGCCGCAGCAGCAGCCCGCCCGGCCCACCAGGCACCGTGGTCGGCGGGCTGGGCGACCCCCACCCGCCACCACACGCACACACACGCCTATGTTGAATATGTTGAATATTATGAACACACGTACACGATACGCCTAACTCCCTGGGTACATCTTCCGCCCCACCCTCCCCTTCCAGGCCCCGTGTTCGACGAGCTCGACGACGCGCTGCAGCGCCAGTTCGGGGCCTACCTGGAGGCGCGCGGCGTGACGGCCGACCTGGGAGAGTACCTGCGCTTCCTCATCTACGACAAGGAGCAGCGCGAGTACAGCGCCTGGCTGGAGGAGGTGAGCAAGTTCGTCAAGTGAGCGGAGAGGCAGGACACGGCAGGCGAGGGCGTTAAGGGCGTAAGGCGAGGCGCGCTGCTTGGAGCGGAGCAGGGTCGTGGAGGCGGCGCCTGGCGGTGGCGGTAGCGGGGTTGGAGCAGGAGGAGCAGGTGCAGCGTGGGCCGGAGCGGCGGAGAAGGTGGGGCTGGAGGCGCGAGCGGCGGCCAGAGCCGAGGCGAGGCCACGCCAGGGCGGTGTTGCGTGCTGTGGTGCATGGAGCGCGAGGGGTCGGCAGCAGGGGGTGCGGCCGGAGGGGTGCGGGGGAACGCCCCAGAAGATGGCCCCAGCGCCGGAGGCCGGGCGCCCCTGCGTCGTTGGCCCAGGGCGCTAGCAGGCGCTGTTGGTCCGTGCGGGCGGAGGGGGGAGGGCCTCCCTGTTGGGGCTTTGGGGGCGGAGGAGCGCTGCCGGCCGCGACGCCTGGCTCGGCCCCCCGGGCATGTGCTGGCGGCTGTGAGGCCGCGGCGTGCCCCGGCGCCCCAGGCCCCGTCGTCGCGCTGTAAGGCGCTGCGTGTGCTGTGCTGCCGACTCGGGCACACGCGCTGCGGCCTGTGAGCTGGGACACGTGGGCACCATGCTGCAGTCACAGCTCACAGCTCGCAAGCTCCTGGGCACCTGCAGTCCTGCAACAGCTGTGCAGCCTCGTGGGCACCCCAATCACCATCACACCCGGCGCCAGCTGCGCTGCGCTGCGGACGCCGCCGCGCGCAGCCCCTCAGCGCCCCAACCACCGCCGTGCAATGGGGCCTGGTTCTGCGGTACCTCAGGACGTCCACGCTGGCTCATCAAGTGTCATGCAAACCCGGCCGCCGCGGCAGCATCACCCGGGGCCGGCGGCACTGCGCATCACCACCGTGCATCACCACCCCGGGGCGGCACTGCGCATCGCCACCCCGAGGGGGGGGGCACAAGCCGCACTGCCGCGGCAGCGCCGCCGAGGGCGCCCCAGCCGCGGCGCTATCGACGTCACCGACCCTCCGGTACAGACCACGGGTACGGCAGCTCCTGCCACCTGCACGCCACCCACGGGCGCGCCCCTAGCGCCGCACCACACCGCGGCATGGGTCCGGTCCACGTAGCCCCACGTCTGGCGCCAAGCGACACCGGTCCGGTCCGCTAGGTTGCATGGGTGGCCGCCCCGCCCCTCCCTTCCCCCTGCTCCCCGCCCCCACCCTGCGGCGCCTCACCGCAGCAGCAGGACGCATGCTTGCGAGACAAACCGGTGCACGCACAAACACACCTTCACATCCTTAAGTTCCCCTCCTCCTGCCTTCCCTCTGCCCCCCTACATGTCGAGCATGAGGCTGGCCGCCACGTCCACGTTGCCGCCCTCCGCCCTCCCCCCAAACACACACGGTTCTGTTCTACCTAACACTGGAACACACGGTCCCTTCGCCTTGCCCTTCCCCTGCCTTCCCTCCTCTGCCCCCCTACATGTCGAACATGAGGCTGGCCGCCACGTCCACGTTGCCGCCCGCCGCCCGCAGCGCCCCCAGCGCCGCCTCCCGGTCCAGACCCAGCGCCGCCAGCTGAGCCACCTTGGACTCCAGCTCCGGGTCGGCGCCGCCGCCGGCTGCCGGCGCCGGTGCCGCTGCGGGTGCGGGCGCTGGCGCTGGCGCGGGTGCGGGCGCTGGCGCGGGTGCCGCTGCGGGCGCGGGTGCCGGCGCTGTTGCCGCGGGCGCGGGCGCGGGCGCGGGCGCGGCGGCGGTGGTGGTGGTGGCGGGTGCGTTGCCGGGCTCGGTGGTGTCCATGGCGTCCTCGGCTGCGGGGATGGGGATGGGGATGGGAAAGAGCCGTGGGTATTGAGATCATGGCACGCGCGCAGCGCGCCTGGCCCATGAGGCTCGCCGGCGTCCATGGCGCCCACGCGCGGCACTGTCAGGGTTGCTTTGGTACACGTCAGGCTGCAAAGGAGCTGGGCGCCCGCCGCGTTTGTGGCCCGTGCTGCCCGCCAAGAAGCACGGCGGCGGCACACGGGGTACCTCTCCACGCAACGCCCCAGGCGGAGCCTGCCCAGCAGCCGCACCCCAGCCCCGGCCCACCCGCCCCGGCCCCACCCGACTTGACGCGGCGGTCGGCCTCCGCCTCGCTCACGTCCTCTATGTGCGCGGAGAAGTCCTGCGGGGGCAGCCCACGAGGGAGGTGTTGGTGACGGCTTGCTTCACGATGGGCTTGGTGACGGGCTTGCTAACGGGCATGCTGATGGGCTTGCTGGCCACCCTCCCCCTGTGCACCCCTGCCTCCCCCCACCACGGTGCGCGTCTGCAGAGCGCTTCAGCGCGGGTGCATGACCACCCCCGTGTGTGCTGCCTCGGCACCCCCGCCCCCCACTACAACCTCCTCGGCCCCCTCGCCGTGACCCTCCTGCCCGTCGCCTCATGGATATCCCGGCCCGCCCTGCCCTTGGCGCACGCCCCTGGCCCCCCGCTCGGCTCGGGATGTCCTGCTCCGCCAGGAAGGGCAGCTCTGTGCCTCGAGCCGCAAACACACGAACACACAAGCTGCGCCTCCCAACCCCTCCGCCCTATCCCTCGCCCCCTTCCTTGCCTTGGGGATGTCCTGCTCCGCCAGGAAGGGCAGCTCCACGCCGCAGGAGCCAATGCGCAGCACGTTCTTGGCCTGAGGGGTGTGCGGGGTGTGCGGGGTGTGCGGTGTTGCGGTGTTGCGGGGCGGCGGGGTGGCGGGGTGGCGGGAGGACGGATGATGGAGTCGGGCTGCCGGGTCGGGTTTCAAGAAGGGCAAGTAGGAGCCCCCGGCTGCGCGGCCTCGTGCCCCCCCCCCACTTACCCTGCCCTGCCCTGCCCTGCCCTGCCCTGCCCTGCCCTGCCCTGCCCTGCCCTGCCCTGCCCTGCCCTGCCCTCCCCTTGTCTCCCCTCCCTTCCCACCATGTCTATGCAGCACTGGTGCCTCCGCAGCATGTCCAGTCCGAAAATGAACTGCGGCCCGCTCTTCTGCTCCAGCACGGTGATGGAGGTGGTCACCACCTGGCCGCCCACCGTCATCTTGGCCTGGGGGGAGAGGGCGGGAGGAAGCGGGAGGCGGTCAGGGTGTGTGGGGCTATATGGCGGGCAAGCGTTGCAAGGGGTGAAGGGAGGAGAAGCGATGGCACCAGAGGAGGTAACGCATGCGAGCGAGTGGGGCCGGGCGCGGCGTCATGCAGGGGGCGGGTGGGGATGGGATGAGGAGGCAGGCACGCGGGAAGGTATTCGGTGCCGCCGCCGTTGCATACCTGACGCCGACACAGACCACAGCCCACCGCAGCCCCACCCGCTCTCGCTGCACCCTGCCCCTTGCTCCCCTCCCTTCGCTTCCACCTCCCCTCCCCTCCGCTCCCCTCCCCTGCCCGCACCTGGTGGATCTTGCCCAGGATCCTGCTGGCGCCCACGCCCACCGCCATGCCCTTGAACCGCTCGTCCATGAGGCGGTTGAGGTGGCACTTCTCGGCGAAGGGGGCGGTCTGGGGAGGGGCGGGACGGAGGAGGAGGCGGGAGGGCGAGGGAGCTGGGGAAAAAGGGTTGGGGATTGGGGGTTGCGGTGAGGGAGGGGTACGGGTAGGGGTAGGGGTAGGGGTAGGGGTAGGGTAGGGTAGGGGTAGGGGGTGTGCATGGTGCTGCTGGCCTCGCTGCCGCACTCCCGCCCTCACTGCCCGGCCTGTACTCCATCCTCTCCTCGTGCAAACGCACAACAGCACTGCCAGCTTCCCCTCCTCCTCCCCCTCCCCTTTCTCCCCCTCCCCTTTCTCCCCCTCCCCTTTCTCCCCCTCCCCTTTCTCCCCCTCCCCTTTCTCCCCTCCCCCTTTCACTTCCCCTCCTATCCCTGCCCCTCCCTCCTTCCCCCGCGCCCCCCTCACCGCACCATGATGGTCATCTGCGCGCCGCTGTCTATGAAGGCCTTGACGTGCACCCCGTTGACCTCCATGTCCACGTACAGCATGTGCACCTGGATGAAGTTCTGCAGGGGGGAGAGGGGGAGGGGGAGGGGGAGGGAGGGGGAGGGAGGGTGGACGGGGGGGAGGTGAGGGTGTGTGTCGATGGAGTGGGACGGAGTGGGGTTTAGGGATAGATGCAAGGCGCAAAATCCTCAGCGGCCGCGTTCCCTGCCAGCACTGCAACGACCAGCCCTCGTATCTTTGTAAATCAAGTCGATGGAACTGAGAGAGTCGGTAAACGATCCGAGGGCTCCCGATGCCCGCGGCAATGCCCCCAGCGCAACTGCCCGCCCCCGGCCCCCCTTGCCCCCACCTCGGGGTTGTGCTCCATGGCCGCCTCGTAGTTTTCGTCGATGTTGCGCCGCTTGATGGCCTCCTCGATCTTGGTCTGGGGGGCAGGAGGGGAGGGCGAGGGCGAGGAGGGGAGGGAGGGTGCAGGGCGGCGGGGGCAGGCCCAGGGCGCAGGGGCGGTCAGGGCGAGGGCACTCTGTGCGGGGGTGCGGGTGCGGGTGCGGGCCCAGCGCCACCCTAGCGCCACCGTCCTGCGGGTGCGGGCCCAGCGCCACCCTACCCCGTTCCCCCACACACCACGCAGCACCGGTTGGAGTGAGGCGAGCGCGGCTTTGGATGATGTGCGGGCATGCGCACGGAAGGCAGAAGGCTATGCCGCACACCCTTGCTGCCCCCAGCGATACTCCTTAGCGCCCCCCCCACACACACGCAGTCCCCTGTGGCCCCCCCCCCACCTGCAGCTCGGGGTTGAAGGGGTCCTCCTCCTGCAGCTGGTACAGCCGCTCCAGCTCGCTGTTGGTCTCGGAGTGCACCCTGGGGGGAGCGGAGGTGGGGGTGGGCGGTGCAGGGGCGAAATGCAGCACGGGCAGGCTGGGAGGCAGGGCAGACGGGGCTCCGGGAGCAGGGCCCCCGTCCCCGAGGACCGTGGCAGGCGGGGCACCCCACCGCTCCCCTGCGCCCTCAGCAGATCCTCCTGCAGCCCCTTCCTGCCTGCCTGCCTGCCTGCAAGCCTCCCTTCCTGCCTGCCGGCATCCCTCTCTGCGCTCGCTCGCTCGCTCCCTGCCTGCCTGTCGCCCTTCCCCTGCCCCCACCTCTGTGCCCTCCGCAGCTCCTCCTGCAGCGCCGCCACATCGTCCGCCATGATGGCCTCAAACAGCTTTGGCATCTGGGGGACGGGCATGAGGGGGCCGAGCAGTTGCAAGCGCCGCACCTTTGAACAGCAGAGCAAGCGCCCACCTCCCATCGTGCCAGCAATGGCCTCCACGAGGAGTCCCCTGCGCCCCCTCCACCAGCCACCAAGGGGCCGGGCCGACCTGCACCCCAGCCCCGGGTGCACCACCCCGCCCCCTGGCCCGCCCCGCCCTCCGCTACGCCTGAAGCTGCCCCTGGCCGTAGGCGCCACGCAGATCCACTTCCACACGACTGCCGGCCCCCACCTGCACCCGAAACTGGTCCATGAGGTTGCGGTCCGCCTTGAAGGCCTGGCAGCAGCAGCGGGGGAGCAGAGGAGGAGCACCAGCATAGGGTGGGGCAGGCTGGCAGCGCTGGGCGCCGTCCTTGGTGCTCTCGGGCCGCTGTGGACAGCCCTCGCTCGGGACCCCGCCCCGCCACGTCCTGCCATCCGCGTGTGACCCCCCGAGGGGCCCGGCATCCTGCCCCTGCCCGCCCGCTGCTGCCGACCCCGCCCCTACCGCCCCACCTCCCACCCCGCCTCCGGTCCCTCTTCCTCCCGCCCTCTAGCCCTCTCGCCCCACACCCACCCGCGCCCGTTCCCATGCCCAAGCACCTGTATCGCGGCCGCCGGGTTGACCAGGCTGCCGTCCGGGTTGCGCGCCATGAGCGCCGCCTGCGCCGAGCCGGGCGCGCTCGCGCCCTGCTGCCCCCGGCCCCCGCCGCCGCCCTGCCTCGCGCCCTGCTGCTGCCGCTGCTGCGCTGCCGCCGCCTGGCGCTGCAGCTCCGCGGGCTGCACCAGCACCAGCATGTCGCCCTCGCGGATGCCGGCGTTGGCGGGGGTCTGGCTGCGGGCGTGCGGGTGGGTGGTTGGGAAGGAGGGGTGGAGGGCGGGGCGGGGACGGCAGGGTGGGTGCAGAGCAGGGTCGGTGAGCGGTGAGCGGGGCTCGGCCAAGAGCAGGGGAGGCAGAGGGCCGTGTCACGCGTGCAGCGCTGGGTGGCGCCTGTCGGGATTCGCAGGAGCGCAGGCCGAGCGTGCAGAGGGGCGCGGGGCAGCGGCGGGGTGGTTGGGCGTGGCTGGGTTGAGTTCGGCGGGTTGGCTCGGGCCCCTTGGGGACTGTGTGGGGAGTTGTGTCGATGGGGGAAGGGAAGGGAGCGGTGGGGAGCTGCGGCCACCGGCAGCGGGGCCCTAGACAGCTCACGGCCAGCGCCTTGGCCGCAGTGCGGGCCAGTCCGGGACGGTCTGCGGCGTGCAATGGTCCCTACTATTGAGAGCCAGGAAGCTGCTGCTGCTGCTGCTGCTGCTCACGTGTCGGCAAGAGGCCTGTTGTTGTGGAGCAGCACAGTGGTGCTGGCGTGCAAGGCCGTCATGGCCTCGGCGATGGCTTTCATGTCGGCCACCGTCGTGTTGTCATCCACCTGGCAAAGAGCGCCCGGCAGGAGGGCCGCAGTCAAGGGCGGGCGAGAGCGTGGAGAGGAGGGCGATGAGGTGCACGCAAGCGTGGCGTGAGGGCGTGGGGGTTCGGGTCTGGGTGGGCGTGTCGGGGGCCTGGGCCCCAGTGAGAGCGAAGAGCAGCGGTCGCGAACCCCAGTGGAACAGCCCCCGTTCGGCCACACCGTGATAGGGAATACGTGCTCGCCATCAGGCGTGGTGATGGTGAGCTGCATTCTGCAGCGAGCTCTGGAGCCGCGGGATCCCGCCTTACGCGAGGGTCGGTCGCAAGTGCGGAGCAGGGCAGTAGCCAGTGCGCAGCAAACGAGCGTTAGACAACAGGTTTTGTATGTTTGGTGTTGCAGGTGGTGTGCGTGCAAAGCCCGGTGTTCCTAGGGAAACCGTGCATGCGGACACGGACCCTTGGCCCCGCATTCGTCCCTTGCGCTGTTGATGTTCAATTGCAAATATCTCGATACTGCTGCACCGTGCTTGTACTGTTCGAGGCGCAAGTTGTGACCTGGACACCGGACCCAGCTGCGCGAGTGCTGCATACGCCGCTTCATGCACCTCGCTATGAACCTGTCAAGCTAATACAAAAACTGCAATCCGCGCACGATGAGCGCTGCACCTCCGCAACTGCCGAGTGCAACACCTCCGCAGGCCCACGCGGTAGCTGCACCAGCACCAATGGCTGATAATACGGCCACATCGAACGGTGGCAGCGTGTCTCCTGCTGCTGCGGTCGCGGCTCCCGTGGCCATGGACAATGTGCTCACACTGGTGTCGAGCACGGTGCGCGTATCATCATCTGGGATACTTATAGGCACAGGGCTGACGCTGGGTTGCTCCAGGCAGCTGTGGGCCCTACCGATCAGTGGGCACTTGCGCAGCTGTCCCTGCTGCTGCCAGTGCAACGCTCGCCCCATGCCATTCTTCACTCCAGCGCCAAGCTGTTGGAGCTAGTCGGTGTCTGTACCGGTCGCACGGCCGTTGTACCAATTCGGCCACCCGGCACGTCGCCCGCCCGCTCCCGCGCAGGTTGTGTACCAGCGCGCGTTCGCCAACACGTGCGGCATCCCGCTCGGCGCTCACATGGACTTTGTGCCCAGCTCGGTGCTGCGGCTGCCGCGCATCAACCGCGCGCCGCTGCGGTGCAACGGTTGCATGGGCTTCATGAACGTGTACTGCAAGGTGCGCCTTTGTGCCCGTGCCCTGCCCCGCCAGCAGACCGCATTCAAGCTCACACAACGCCAATAGCGTTCCCCATTGATCTGGGGCTACAATAACCTTGCCGCACGCGGCATCATCCCGACGGCTTGCTCCTGTCGGGTGGATGCCTGGATGCCCCTCGCCGCTCCGCGGCTCCGCCGTGCTCCGTTCCCGTCCCGCTGTCTAGCGCAGACACCCCGCCACCCCCGCCCAAACCCCGTTCTGCCCCCGTGCCCCTCACAGACCAACCTGACCAAGTGGGTGTGGAAGTGCAACATGTGCGGCTTTGTCAACGCCAACAAGGAGCAGCTGGGCAGCTCGGCGGACGTGGCGGTGGGGCAGCAGAGTGGGCAGCAGAGTGGGCGGCCGGGAGGGCAGCAGAGTGGGCAAGGGAGAGGGATTGGGTTGGACGGCCGTGAGCCCCGATGCGGTTGCGACGCGCCGTGCAATGGCGGCCCCTGGGACGGCCGGCCGCGCCACGGCCGGCCAGCTGCGCCATCCGTCCGCCTGGCTGCCGGGGGCCACCGCCTCCCGCCTCTCACTCTTTTCGCGCCCCTGCCACCGCATGCCTATACCTCCTGCCCAGCAGAGCTACCCCGAGCTGTGCGGCGAGGCGGTGGAGTACGCGCTGCCCCTGACGGAGGCGCAGCTTGCGGAGCAGCAGGGGGCGCCAGCGCACATGGTGCGTGGCGCGGCTGGGGCCAGCTGCGGGGGAGATGAGGCACGCAGGAGGCATGCGGGGGAGATGAGGCACGATGGCGGTCTGGTGGCCCCGTAGCGGGCCAGCCAGGCGTCTGGGGAGAGAGGGGGGTGGTGGAGGAGGGGACAGGGGGCCGGACAAGCGGACCGTCATGGCCGGGCTGGCGGCGCGGCGGGGCGGTTGGAGGGAAGCACGGACTCGTGCTGTCTCATCGCCCCGCCCCTGTCCATCTACATCCTTGCCCAGGTGGTGTGCTTACATTCGATCACGAGGAGCGCCCATGTTCCTGGATCCCTTGGCTGGCCCTGCCTCACGCCCCGCCCCTCCGCCCC
Source organism: Chlamydomonas sphaeroides (assembly GCA_001662425.1). NCBI lineage: Eukaryota > Viridiplantae > Chlorophyta > Chlorophyceae > Chlamydomonadales > Chlamydomonadaceae > Chlamydomonas > Chlamydomonas sphaeroides. Next base: position 29,517 of record BDDC01000438.1, read on the forward strand.
CTGCCCCCTGCCCCCTGTTCCCTGCTCTCCCTCCCTCCCTGCCCAGGTGGTGTGCCTGGACACCACCCTGCCGCCGTCGGACCTGCAGGTGGGCAGCAGGGGAGGAGGCGGGGGAAGAGGTCCTCATGCAGCATGCAGCGGCTCGCAACCTAGGGCCCGCGCCGCTCCCGGCTACTCCTGAGCAGCCGGTGCATTGGCACCGCCCCCCTTGAATGACTAGTTCGCTACCCGCTCCCCTGCCAGCTCCTCTCCTCCCGCACACCTCACCCCGCCCTCCTTCCCTCCCGCCACCAGGCCGCCAAGGAGGCCCTGCTGGCGGTGCTGCCCACCCTGCCGCCCGCCACCCGCCTCTCGCTGCTCACCTTCGACGGCTGCGTGGCCGCACACAACCTGGCGCCGGGCCACCGCTGCGCGCACGTGCTGCCCACCGCAGCCGCCGCCGCGGCGGCCGCCGCCGCGTCGCCCTCGGGCAACGGCGCCGGCAACGGTGTGGCCGGGGGGCACTACTCCCCCTCCGCCGACCTGCAGGTGGGCGCAGTGCGCCATCGCGGCGCTCGCTGCAGCCGGCGCGATGGCCGCAGGCCTGCACTGCGCCTCTCGTCCCGCTCCCCGCCCTTATGCATGTTCATTCATGGCGGAGATGTATGAAACCGGAGTGCCGTTGTGTCTTTTTCATCCTGTGTGGTTTGCTTGAGCCAGCGCGCCCACCGCAAACTGCACCAACCTCCCCCCAACCCCTGCCGGCCCCCAGGCGGCGGTGTACCAGCTGCTGGAGCGCCACTGCGCCGCCACGGGGCCGCGGTTGGCCAGGGGCCCAGCGGCTGGTGCGGCAGCGGCGGCTTCTGCGGCGGCGGCTGCCGGGCAGGGCGGCGAGGTGCTGGTGGCGGAGCTGGGCGGCTGCCTGGAGGTGCTGCCGCGGGTGCTGGGCGGACTGCGCACGGTGCAGCCGGACGTGCCGCAGAGGTCGCGGGCCAGGTGCGTGGCGGCGGGGCCTGGGGGGTGGAGGCCGGGTAAGGGGGGTGGAGGCCGGGTAAGGGGGAGGAGGCCGGGTAAGGGGGAGGAGGCCGGGTGCGTGGCGGCGGGGCCTGGGGGGTAGAGGCCGGGTAAGGGGGGTGGAGGCCGGGTGCGTGGCGGCGGGGCCTGGGGGGTGGAGGCCGGGTGGGGGGAAGGAGGGCGTGGGGCCAGAGGCGTTAGTGTGGGTGTGGAGGGCCACCTGCCGAGCTCCCTGGGCTGCGCCGTGGCGCCTCCGCCCCCCCCCCCGCAGGCTGCTGTGCTCTGCGGTGGAGTCGGCGCTGCGGCTGATCGCTGTGGCGGGCGGGCTGGACACCTCGCGGCCGCAGCGGCCCGGCGGCAGCCGGGTGCTGGTGCTGGCGGGCGGCCCCACCACGCGGGGCCCGGGAGCGGTGCCGCTGGAGCTGCTGGACGCGGTGAGACGCGGGGGGCGGATGGAGGGGAGGTGGGGTAAGAGGGGGAGGGATGCGGGGGAGAGGCATGCAGGCCCCAGCGCCCCATGCGTGCGTGCACCGGGAGGCGGTTCTGCGGTGGGTGGGCTGGGCGTGGCGTCGCCGCTGGGTCGTGCGCAGCTGGGCTCCACCCCTGGCCCTGGCGCCGGCTGCCCGCCCCAGAGCCCTGCCCCCGCCCCGTGGTTCCGCCCTCTGCTGTCCCCGTGTCCCCCCGCCAGTGTGTGAGCGAGCGCGGCCGCGGCCCCGAGCACCGTGCCGTGGCGGGCGGCCTGGACGTGGGCGTGGCGCTGGGGGCCATGGCGTCGGCCATCGGGGTGCCCGTGGACATATGGACCAGTGAGCAGAGCGGAGGAGGAGGGGAAGGGAGGGGAGGGGAAGGGAGAGGGAGGAGAAGGGGGGGAAAGGGAGGGGTATGCATTGGAGAGATCGGGGGGCAAGGCATTGTAAGGCAATGGAAGGTTAGAGGGAAGGCAGCAGGGAAGGAGAACGGAGAAGAAATTAGGGAGGTTGAGAATGAGGACCAGGACATGCGGGGCCGCGGGCCACTCGCCACCCGAGCTGCCGCTGGCGCTGTGTGCGCTGGATGCCGCGGCGTGGCCCCGCTTACCCCAGCCCCTGCTCACCCCAGCCCCCGCTCACCCCAGCCCCCGCTCACCCCAGCCCCCGCTCACCCCAGCCCCCGCTCATCCCACCCCTCGGCCCTATGCCAGGCACCGCCACGGGCGTCAACGCGCCGCAGCTGACGTCCATCGCCCACGGCAGCGGCGGCGAGTTCATGCCGCAGCAGCAGCCGCCCGCGGCCCTCCACCACGCGGCCCAGGCCGCGGCGGCGGCGGCGGCCGCGCAGCAGACCGCCGCCGCCGCGCCCACGGGCCCAACGGGGGGCTTCCTGGGGCCGCTGCTGACGCGGCAGCTGGCGGCGGCGCTGGCGCGGCGCTGGGGCCTGGAGGGTCGGCTGGACTGCTACTGCAGCGAGGGGCTGCGGGTGGTGCAATGGATGGGGCCGCTGGACACGCTCAAGGTGGGGGCTGGCGGTGGGGATGGGGGGGCGCGGTGCGTGTGTGCGTGTACGGGACGGGGGCGGCGGCTGGGGCACTCGCGCCAAGATGTCCGCGCTTGCTCACGCGTGTGCGCACGTCATGTACCGGCATGATGCGTACGTGTGACATGGGGGACGTAACATACGCCCGCCCGCGGACCGGGAAGAGGCGCTCGCCAAGCGACCCCCTGCCCTCAACGTCGACGCCATTTCAAGCCCCCCTCCCCTCCGCCCCCTTCCTCCCTCGCCCGCCTCCGCAGCATGACGGTGAGGACGGCCACGCGGCCTCCTCCTCGGCCTCCTCCGCCTCCTCCTCCGCCTCCTCGCCGCAGCAGCCCCGCTCCGCGACCTCCTCGCTGGCCGCCGGCCCCTGGCGCCTGTCGCCCGCCAGCTGCGCGGTGGCGGCGCTGGAGGCGGGCCGCGGCGCCAGCCTTCGCCTCGAGGTGGCTCGCGACCTGGACGACAGCCCCTCGCTGCTTCTGCAGGTGGGGAGGAGGGCCGGCGGAGGGGAGTGGGGAGTGAAGGGCGGGGCAGGGCCAGAGGGGCAGGCGGTGCTGGACGGCAAGGGTGGTGGAGGGGATGGGGCCAGGGCGCCGAATCGCGGTCTCACCTGCTGGCGTGCTTTCTTGCTCCGTCGACCTCGGCACCTTGGCGCCGGCTCCCTTTCCCCTTTGTGGTCTGCTCATGCTGCATGGCAACACATCCCCTTGCCAATATTTGCCGCCTCCTGCCCCCAGGTGGCGCTGCACTGGGTGGACCCCGTGGCGCGGGCGCTGGTGGTGCGGGTGGTCAGCCGCAAGCTGCAGGTGGGGGCTGGGGCCCGATGTGTGTGCAATGAGGGCGAGGCAAGCTGCAGGCGGGAGCTGGGGCCCGATGTCTGTGCAGTAAGGGCGAGGCAAGCTGCAGGTGGGGTCTGGGTCAGCGTGGGGAGGGGGGCGGGGCCGCTGGAGGGGCCGGGCTGGGCTGACACGGGGCGAGACAGCGTGCCTGTGCAGTGAGGGCGAGGCAAGCTGCAGGAGAGGGGTAGTCGAGGTCATGAGGGTTGGGGCGCTAGACCGCGGGAGGGGTGGGGCATGCCCAAGAATGAGCGTGGTGTCTGGTGCGCAGCGGGCGCGCGGTGTCGAGGCGCGGGGCTTGCCGAGAGTTGAGGCTGCCGCCGTGTCGGCGTACGGGCGGTCTGTGATTCGCCGTTTCCGCCCGCCCCCACCCCGCCTCCCAGGTTGTGGACAGCCGCAGTGAGTACCTGCGCACCGTCAACCCCACCGCCGCGGCGGCGCTGCTGGGCCGGCGGGCGGTGCTGGACGGCAAGAAGGCGGGCGCCTTCAGGTGCGGTGGCACGGCAGGAGCAGGCGAAGTGGGGTGGCAGGGCCCCGGGGTAGGCAGGCGGGACTCGTGGCTCGCTCGCCGCAGGGCGACGCCGGTGGCTGCGGCGGCCCCCTGCTGGTCCGCCAGCGGTGCTGCGCGAGGGCTGTGCCGCCGCCTGTCCTGCCGCGCCCTCGATGCGCGTGTGCGCCCGCCCTCGCACCTCTCACCGCCCGCCCCCGCTTTCCCGCCTGCAGGGACTCGCGCAAGGCCGAGGAGGCGCGGCTGGCGGTGGGCGCACAGCTGGCGCTGATAGCCACCCGCTGCGGCAAGGAGGTGCAGGTGGGGCAGGGCAGGGAAGGGGTAGGGGTAGGGGCAGGGCAGGGCAGGGCAGGGCAGGGCAGGGCAGGGCAGGGCAGGTAGCGCCGCCGAGGGGCCGCCGGGCGCCGCTGCCACCACTGCACGGCACCGTGTCCTCCTGCCCGCCGCCCTGTCTGCCCTGCCTCCCCCTGGTACGAGGCCCCTCCCTTCCTTGCTCCCCCCCCTCCCTCGCAGGCCACCCGCGGCGTGCTGGGCTTCGGCGGCCGCCGCATGTGGCAGTGGCCCGCGGAGCTCATGCCGCTGGCGTACGCGCTCTACCACTTTGCGCGCGGCCCGCTGCTGGGCCCCGCCTGCCCGCCGCCGCCCGAGGCCGCCGGCGGCCACGCGCCGCACGCGCTGTGGGACTGCGACGCGCGCCTGTCCGCCATGAACGTGGTGCTGTGGTCGTCCTGGGCGGATGCCTACCGCGCCATGTCGCCCAAGCTGTACGCCGTGCTGCCGCAGCAGCAGGCCGGCGACGGCGCGGCGCCGCCGGTGCAGCTGGCGGCGCTGCCGTGCGTCAGCCTGGCGGCGGTCATGGCTCGCACGGTGCCGCTGGTGTTGGACGCCGGCGGCGTGGTGATGGTGAGCCCCACGGAGGAGCCCGCGACCTGGAGCGGCGACGGCGCGGCGGCCGCGGCGGCGGCTGCCGCCGCCGCCGCGGCTGGCCTGACGCCGGCGCTGCTGGACGCCGCGCTGGCGGCGGCCGCGGGCTCGGCGGAGCAGGGCGCCGCGCGCTTCCCGCCGCCGTCGGTGGTGCTGGCGCCGGGCGCGCAGGCCGGCGGCGGCGGGCTGGCGGCGCGGCTGATCCCGGTGCAGCGGGACGACTACGACGAGCAGGCGCTGCAGCACCCGCAGCTGCAGCAGCTGGGGCCGGCGGTAGCTGCGCAGCTGAGCAAGCAGCTCAAGGAAGCGGCCAAGCGGGAGGCGGCGGCGCTGGCGGCGGCGCTGAGCCCGGCGGCGGCCAAGCAGGCGGCGGCGGCGGCGGCCAGCTTTGTGGAGTGGTGCCGCAGCGTCAACGTGCAGCCCTTCCCCGTGCGGTGACGCCGGCGCGGGGGCGGAGGCGACGAGGGGCAGGGTTGGCTGGGCTCGGGTGTTGGGGTGTGGCGGTGGCGAGCGGGGCGCAGAGGGTTAGGGTGTTCGCTGCCGGGGCGGCTGCAGGCGCTCAAGGATGGGCGCGCATTGTGAGCATGGCAGAGCATGGGGAGGGGACGAGGGCTGGCTGCCGGAGCCGGACGACCTGACCCGACGTGAGCAAGCAGCTAGCCCGACTTGCACATCACGGCGGCATGAAGCATGCACTCTGGTCGAGCAAGAGACAAGCAACGTCCCGACAAGATAGCCCACCGCCGCCCCCCGCGCGCGCCAGCCAAGCTCCAGGGCTTTCATGGCGGCGGCCGGGGCGCTCGCAATACCGTAATGGGCGGTGGAGGGAGGACAAGCGCGCGCTTGTTCCGCATCAGTCTTCACGCTTGCGCGCCACCAACACAGCAAGGGAAACTTCGCAGCCACCACATGTTGTTCTTCACGCCGACAGTTCGTCGGTACCTACGACTCTCCTTCCCACAAAACCCGCAACTGACCGCAATGTGGCAGGCACGCACGACGGTTTGACACCGCCCTATCACATACGTTGGTTACGCGCCTAGTCACACGATGTGACAGGCACACACGACGTTGTGGCACACAAAATCATGCTTCGGAGATGCCATGCACGCACCGAGAATGCACGCTTTCTCACGAGCCAACTAAGCTAGGCGGTCCTAGCCACCGCCAGCTGCTTACACCGCCCACGCAGACTGCCGCCGCCGCCACGCACACCATCAGAGCTGCCAGCGCCGCTGCTAGCGCTCGCGTCGGGACCGCCGCTTGGAGCAAGGGCTGCAGGTCTGGGGCCGGCGCCCACAGCGCGTCCGCCCGCTGCGGCTGCTGCTTGTCCGTGACCATTGTGGGCGGCCTTGTGGCAACGCCGCCCCGCCCCAGCCAGGGGCTCCGCGGAGTGGGCCGCAGCACGGCCCAGCCGCAGGGGCAGCCCAGCTCCGCCAGCAGCTGCAGCTCCGCCAGCGGAGCGCCGCCTAGCACGGCCTCCATCAGCGTGCTCCGGTCCCATGGGCAGCCCAGCCGCCGCAGCGCGCGCAGCATGGCCAGGTCGCCGCTGGCGGCCGCGGTCACGTAGAGCCGGCCCCTGCCGCTGCCCTGCGGCCGAGGTACGCACCAGCGGAGCGAAGAGGCCAGGAGGCAGACAGGCTGGCTGTGGGCTTTGGTCCGCAGGTGGCCTTGCTTGGGACCTGGGAGCGAACCTGCAGTCGGGCCCCTCATGCACGCATCTATCGGCGCTTCGTTCCGGTACGCAGGGGCCCCTGAGGCCACGAGGCCCTTGCTTTCTGCCCCTGCAGCTGCAGCTGCAGGCTCACGCACCTCCCAGGGCGCGCCGCGCTGCTGAACCAGCCACGCGAGCGCCTCCTCGCAGCCCGCCTCCATCACAACCAGCCGGACCGCTGCCGCGGACCGCAAGAGCGGTGGTGCGGGGGCCGCGACGCCATTCCCAGCCACCGCCAGCCCCATCGGCCCCGCCCAGCAGCACCTCCTCCGCCCGGGCCATGAGGCGCACGTCGCCCCTCCTCACGACGGCTGCCGCGGCTGCCGCCCTGCCCTCTCCGCTCATCGCCCGCGCGGCCGCCGGTAGCAGCGCCTCCACCGCCCAGGCCACAACGACGGCGTCGCGGGTCCGAGCCAGCAGCGCTGCGGCATCCGGCCTCGCGCCGCCGCGAAACGCCAGTAGCTGCAGCGCCGCCGCCAGGCTGCTAGCCTGCGCCGCCGCATAGCATGTATGCCTCCACCAGGGGTTCGACGTCAAGCGCGGCGCCGCCGCCATCCAGCACGTACTCGATGGCCGCCGTATTTCCACCCTCGGCTGCGGCCATCAGCACAGCCCCGGCGTTATACGGGCAGCCGCGGCCGCGCAGCCAGCAGCCCAGCCGCGCTGGCGCATCGGGCCCTGCCTTCTGGGCCGCCGCCTCGTAGGCTTTCCTCGCTTCCTCCGGCCGGCAGCCCAGCTCCGCCTCCAGCCACTCAAACTTGGCGGCCCAGTCGGGCGTGGCGCTGCCGGCGGCGGCCGCCTCCAGCAGCCGTGATGCGCCCATCCCGCTCCGCGCCTCCTCATTGGCCAGATCCTCGCGCGTGACGGCTAGATGGGCGGCCAGGCGGCGCAGGGCTGCCGCTCCGCTGTCCCCCAGGCGCTGCTCCAGCAGCCACTCGGCCAGGGCCGGGTCGCCGCCTACCTTGCAGAGCAGCATCCACGACACCCATGTGCCACTTGCAGCCGACCTCGCCCAGCAGCAGCCAGGCGCACACGTGCTGATGGCCGGCCCGGGCAGCTGCGCACAGCTCATGACAGCCGCGGCCGCAGCCGCGGTTCGCTAGCCAGCGGCAGGCTTCTAGCTGGCCCGCGGCAGCAGCGGCCGCCATGGCGCCGGACGTGTCCAGCTCGCAGCCCGCGACCTCAGCCGCCAGCGCCAGGTTGGGCTGCACACCGGATGCTGCCGTGAAGCACACCAGCTGGCGCCGCTTGGCGAGCGTCAGGGGCCGCGTGGCGCCGGGGGTGGTCCACTTAGCTGTGAAAGCGTGAGGCGGCCCAGGTTGCGACAGCTGGAATGCAGCGCGCTCCGGCCCCGGCAACTTGAAGGACAAGATCCAGAGGCAGGCGCTGCCACAGGTCTATGTTAAGCGCGTCGTGCTGCTGCCGCATGGCAGCATGGGTCGCTGCTGGGGTGAGCTCTTCAGGCTCCGACATGTAGCTATGCATTTGGGCAGCTTGTATATTATTTACTTCCCGCGGCTAGTCTCCCTTCCCAATCCCATCCCGTCCCCGCCCCCTCGCCACCAACGGCGCGCCGCGCTGCTGCACCAGCCACTCCAGCGCCTCCTCGCAGCCACCGCGCACGGCGTCCTCGGCCAGCGCCGCCCACAGCTGCGGCGGCGCGGCACCGCCGCCCCCAGCCGCCGCAGCGCCCAGCAGCACCTGCTCCGCCTGCGCCATGAGCGGCACAACCGCCTGGCCCACGCAGGCTGCCGCGACGCCCCGCATCTCCTCGCGACCCATGCTCCTCGCCGCGTCCCGCAACCTCGTCCTCCACAACCCAGGCCGCTATAGCGGGGTCGGCGGTGGCCCGCAGCAGCTCCGCCACGCTGGGCTCGGCGCCGTGCGACAGCAACAGCCGCAGCAGCGGGAGGCTGTCGCTGCTGCGCGCGGCGTGGCTGCACGCAGCCGTCATGGCCTCCGAG
>BDDC01000438.1:42533-58630 GCA_001662425.1 Chlamydomonas sphaeroides
TCCGTCCAGACATTCTACACCGTCGTATTCGTTCAATACCCGTGCCGAGCGGTCTGGGATACGGTCCTCGGGACCCACAAACCCCGTGGCTATTACTGTAAAACCAGCGTGGAAGTGGCCATACCGCATGTGCTTCCCCTTGTCTCCTCAAACCGTCAACCCATGCCGCTTTCAGTCCACTCATGCCCACGCCTGCTGCGGGCAGCCTTGCCTTGCTGGCTCGCCTGCTGCACGGCCTGGCGCGGCCTGCAGCTGCATGGAACAGCAGGCGCGACACACCCGGCGCCGCACAGGTCCTCATGCTTGCGGCACGGCCGAGCCGTTGCCGTCGGCGAGCGCATGCTCCACAGCCGCCGCAATATTGGCATCAGCCGCGGCCCTCAACAACCACCACGTCTCATACAAGCAGCCGCGAGCGCGCAGCCACTCCAGCAGCGCCGGCGCGTCAGCGCCAGCGTGCCGCGCAGCCTCCTGCCACGCGCCCTGAGCCTGCTCCGGCCGGCAGCCCAGCTCCGCCACCAGCCACTCACAGTTGGCGGCTCAGTCGGGCGTGGGGCTACCGGCGACGGCGTCCTGCGCCTCCTCATCGGCCAGATCCTCCCGCGTCACGAGGGGCGAGGCCTGCAGGCCCAGCATGGCCGGCAACTGGCAGCTCCGGGTGCCGGCGCGCAGGAGCCAGATGCGTTTCGTTGGGGAGAGGGGCGCTCTGCGCCCTGTCCGGCCGCGTCGGTGCTGCGCCCTTTTCCTGTAGAACCAGCGTGGAAGTCAGTGAAGGGTACTTGAGACAAGTGCCAGCAGCCACTCGGCCAGGTCCGGGTGGCCGCCCTGGACGGCGGCCTCCACCACTTGTCAGGTCCACTGGCAGCAGCGCTCGCCCAGCAGCCAGGCGCACACGTGCTGGTGCCAAGCCCGCGCCGCTGTGTGTAGCTGTTCCCGGCCGACCTAGCAGCTACGCGAAGCCAGCCAGTGGCAGGCCTCGTGCTGGCCGGCGGTCGCGGCCGCCGCCTCTGCCTCTGCCTCGTCCAGCGTGCAAACAGCCACCTCGGCCGCCAGCACCAGATAGGGCTGCAACCCCAACGCCGCCGTGAGGGATGGCAGCTTTCGCCGCTTGGCCAGTGTCAGGGCCCTGGCGGCCCAATGGGCGGTGAACGCGTGGGGTTGCACGTGCCACGCAATGGCAGCCGCGGCCCCATGACGGTTAATGATAAACTACGGTGTTCAGCTCCTCGGGCTGTATGCCAATGAGCTCGTATCTTTCCTGCTGGGCGCCTGCATGTGTCACATGGCTTCATAATCCAAGGAGTTGGATGTCGAAATGAACTGTACCCGCAACAGATCCGTGCCAGTGCCGTGACCTTCGGAACTCGGCAGCTACCTGCGCCGGCCCCACGCCCGCGGCCTTCTACCCTGTACCCAGCGCTGTCCAACACCCTCCTACATGTAGTGAGCTTCGCTTAGTTCAATGATGTTCCTTCTGCAGCGTGCTCGGTGCCCTCGTCATACTCCGCTGAGCTGTCGCGTTCAGGAGGCGCCCCTGGTCCAGACTGCACAAGACGCTATGTACTGTACTGAGCTGATACGCCCGGTCCCAGACATGCAGACATGCTGCGCAGAGTGAGCACGGGACGTATCGTCCTGGACGCAGGGCTGCTTGACAGGGCCAAGGTACGGAGGGTCGGCGAGGATAGAAACACTCACGTGTGAAGTTACACTATGCATACAACCCCGTGGCATCAGCGGCGCTGCAACGCTCAACATCGTCGACACCGGCGCAACGCCGTACATGAGACGTAACATGGGCAAAAACGTCATGACGACATGTTGGGGCTGCGCCACCGCCGCCACCGGCGCCAAGGGCGCGCCGTACAGCTTAGACGGCGGTGAAGTACTCCTTGCTGCCCTTGGGGTCGGGCTTCATGGTCTTCTCACCGGGCTTCCAGCCGGCGGGGCACACCTGCGGGAGACGGGAGGTGTGTATCGGCACGGGCCTCTGCGACCGTTACGCAAAGCGGGGTCTCACCTCATCTGGGTGATCCTGCACGTACTGAATGGCCTGCAGGACGCGCTTCGTCTCGTCGACGCTGCGGCCGAAGGCCAGGTTGTTGACGGTGGCGTGCTGCACAACGCCCTCCCGGTCGATGATGAACAGGCCGCGCAGGGCAATGCCGTCCTCCGTCAGCACGCCGAACGACTTGGAAATCTCCTTCTTCAGGTCAGCGACCAGGGGGTAGGCCAGGTCGCCGAGGCCGCCCTCCTTGCGATCCGTCTGCGGTTCGGAGGCAAGCGATGCTTGCTCGCCGGCCCATGCAACAGCGACCCAACAGCAGCAATGTTACCTGGATCCATGCAAGGTGAGCGAACTGGCTGTCCACGGAGACACCCAGGACCTCGGTGTTCATGGCCTTGAACTCGTTGTACCGGTCCGAGAACGCGGTGATCTCCGTGGGGCACACGAAGGTGAAGTCCAGAGGGTAGAAGAAGAGGACCACGTACTTGCCGCGGTACTGGGAGAGGGAGACCTCCATGAACTCCTGGTCATACACGGCCTGCGCCTTGAAGTCAGGAGCGACCGAGCCGACGAGGGGCGTGCCGCTCGAGGCGCGCACGACGAGGCTGCGGCGAGCGACCGCGCGGCCGGCGGTGCGCGCAGCGACGCTGCGCGTCTGGCGCGACAGCATAGCCGTCGAGCTGCGAGCAGTCAGCATGGCCATTGTCTTTGATATAGAACAACGTCTGTATGCCTGCTCAGAAAGTTGGGCCCCGTTTTGTGGCTGCGTGCATGCGCCGCATGCGGCGGCATGGGCATCCCCACCAAACCCTCCGATATATTCCAGCCGCGCCATTCACCTCGACAACTGGCGCCACGCGTGTATATTCCTGCAAGTGGCAGCCCCCCACGGTCTCTGCATGCTCGGAGAACGTGTGCAGGCCCATCCCCAAGACCGAATGTCACGGAATGTCCTGGAATCCCGGCCGCGCCCCGCACCGTCCGGTACCCGGCTTACACACGCCCCAGCGCCCGAAGGAGGGTGGCCATTGCGTAAAACTACTCTGTTTCCTTGAAAGGAGGACGTGCTACGTGTTCCGTCGCTGAAGCCAACTGCTACGTACTAGGGGCACGACGTGTGCGCCATAACTCTCGCCCAAGCAGGAGGCTCACATACTCCACAGTAGCACCAACCTCTGCCCCCAAGGCAGACGGCAAGCATTACATAGTGCGCTCACAGGGACGCCAGATGAGGCCGTCCCTGGGTCCCCCAAGGCACGCAGTCGCACCTGCACAACCCCAACATGCCCCCGCTGCCCGGACAACATCATCGGCAACATACAACCGCCAACTAACCTCCATTCCAATATAATTGCAGCTGAGTGAGGTAGCAAAGGACCGCCCTTGAAGCCCAGGCGGCGGAAGACTCCTCACGCCGAGTCAGCCTAATGCCAAAACACCCGCTCGCAACATATCGGGGATGCCAAACATGCAAAGCGAATTCGATAACAGCAACATGTCGCGGCTAGTGTACGTCAGCAGGCAGTGACGGCCCAGCCTTGCGCAGCCTGCCACGCCTTGGATGACCCAGGTCCTTCCAGGTCGCCGCGTGCTCTCATGTCCCCGGCGGGCGGCACAGCCGACCAACGACGAGACGCACGGCAGCTGCCATGCTCCTCGCATGGGCAGGGGGCATAAGGCTACTAAGAATCTAAGATATGCGGGTGCCGCAGATGCGTGACACACAGACCCCCGTGGCCCTGCGTACCACATACCGTACGTTGTCAACACTACCGCGCTTGAATATTTGGCCAAAACTGCAGTTCCGCGCACTCCGGGGGCCGTGCGCGAACTGGTTCGGAAATGTCGTGCGGGGCTGCGCGGAAGTGCGAAATGGCGGGCTGGGTTCGTGTCGCCCGTACAAGCGCGCTTCTCCAAGCAAGGTACCTTCACACTGAGCAGTGCCCTGTACCGATGGCCGAGCGCGGCGGGCCAGGGCAGCGGGGAGGAGGGGACGGGCAGCGGCGATGAGGGGTCGGGCAGCGGGGAGGAGGGGTCGGGCAGCGGGGAGGAGGGGTCGGGCAGCGGGGAGGCGTGAAGTTGCGGCCACGTTTGGCAGCCGTAGTTTGCTAGTTTTGCTAGTTAAATACCAGTACGGTACGGTACCGGTGTGGTGCGTTGCAGGGCTGCGCAGGCGCCTGACGGGGCCCTACTGGGGGCTAACAGCGCGGTGCGCAAAGTGAAAAACCGTGCTGGGGGTGCGCGAACCGCTCCAAATGATCAAAACGGCTGCGCGAAGCGGTCACGAAAATACCGGGCCGAAAGGGGTGCGCGGTAGTCACCAACATGTACGGTAGTACACGGCACGCGCTTTTACTGTGCACCAGAGATCCCGCCCCCTTGCGCACATCTACGACTTCAAGCTCGCCCTTGGTTCATAGCCTCTCGATGCAACGCCAGGCGACACGCACGCTGGCGTGCCCACACGGTATGTCGCATGCCCACTGGCCCTGAGGGAAAAGCGCGCTAGGTCTGCCATGTGGCCAAGGGCCGCGTAGGGCCGCGGCTTTCTTTGACCAGCATTATCAGAGCTATTATGAGCATGTGCACCAGCCATGACGCACAAAAAGCAACCATGGCGATGCAGAGGTCATCCGTCACCGCTAGGTCTGTGGGCCAGCCCTGCCCAACGCGCCCCGGGGCTACCGCGAGACTGCTCCGGCGCAGCAGCCGTGTGGCTGCATATGGGCGCGTGCCTCGCCGCGTGCGCTGCGCGGCTGCCTGTTGGACCCCCACACGCTCCAGCACGCTAGACCCGTTCCGTCACCAGCGCGGGCGCCGCCGCGACCCATGTTGCTGCTGGGACAGCCCAGCGCCGACAGCAGTCCGCGCCACCGCCAATACGTCCCAACATGCGTTAATCCCGCTCCTACACACGCAGTGGCTGCTACTACAGTCGACCGCTGCTGCTCACGCCGATTCCCGGCCCTAAACCCCCAACACGGGGTGCCCAGGTCCGGCACCGTAGCGCGCGCTGCGTCCCCTCAGGCGGGCTGCCAGCGAGGCGCCGCCCCTCACTGCCATCCCGGCCACGCCCTCCACCAGGCCTGCCAGAGCCGCTAGAGCAGCGGGCCAGGCCACCGCCAGCGAGGGCCGCTGGGCCTCCGCCGCTCGCATCCGCTGCCGCAGCCATGCGACCACGCGGGGGCTCAGCCACGGCCGCCGGGACCTCGACAGGTTATGCGCCACGGCGGCCCAGTCCACGGGGCAGCCCAGCTCCAGCAGCAGCTGCAGCGCCGGCAGCGGCGCCTCGTCCCGAACAGCCGCCTGCAGCGTGTAGTCACCCCAGGGGCAGCCCAGCCGGCGCAGCGCGCGCAGCGTGGACAGGTCGCCGGCGAGTGCCGCCGCGAAGTACAGCTGGTGGCATTTGTTGTAGTGGTCCTGCGTGCAGGTTGCTCTTCATTCAATCTACATGAAGGTACGCGGCGTTATCTACATGTGAGACGTGAGGACCGGTGTGGGCCATGCGTTAGGAGCTATGGGGAGCCATGCTGCTGCAATGGCGGCGGCTCAGCCAGCGGCGCAGCCGGAGGTGCGGAAGGCAACAGAAATGCGCAACCCCGCGCCCTCCCTGGCCCTCACCTCCCAGGGCGCGTTGCGCTGCTCCACCAGCCACTCCAGCGCCTCCTCGCAGCCAGAGCGCACGGCGCTCTTCACAGCCGTGGGCGGGCCGGCCCACAGCCGCGCCGCCGCGCCGCCGTCGCCGCCTCCCGCCGCATCGCCCAGCAGCACCTCCTCCGCCCGCGCCATGAGCGGGAGGCAGCCGTGCCTGGCGGCGGCGGACGCAACGAACGCCTGGTACGCGCGCTCCGTGCGCTGGGCCGCATCCGGCAGCAGCACCTCCACCGCCCAGGCCGCGACGGCGGCGTCTGCCGTACGCCAGAGGCAGTCGGGGATGCTCGGCCGCGCGCCGGCCGCCGCCAGCAGCTGCGCGGCCGGCAGGTTGCCGGCCCACGCTGCTTCCGCGCACGCCCGAGCCACCACATCTTGCTCAAAGGCGCCGTCGCCCCCATCCGCAAGCGCGTGCGCAATGGCCGCGGCATTACCGCCCTTAGCCGCGGCCTTCAGCACGTCCGCTGCCACGTAAGGGCAGCCGCGGCCGCGCAGCCAGCCCAGCCGCGCCAACGCATCGGGCCCCGCCTTCTCAGCCGCCGCTTCGCAGGCGTCCTTGGCCTCCCCCGGCAGGCAGCCCAGCTCCGCCTCCAGCCACTCGAACTTGGCGGCCCAGTCGGGCGTGGGGCTGCCGGCCGCGGCTGACAGCATTTCTGCTACCCCCATCCCACCCCACACCTCCGCATCTGCAAAGCCCTTGCGTCCGATGCGGAGGCGGGTGGCCAGGCGGCGCAGGGCGGGCAGGCCGCAGCCGAGAGCGGCGGCCCGCAGGAGGCGTATCCGCTCCTGGGGTGAGGGGGCTGCTGAGGGCTGGCTGTCTAGGCGCTGCTGCAGCAGCCACTCAGCCAGGCCAGGATGGCCGCCCTCCAGAGCGGCCTCCACAGCCCATCGGTCCCATCCGCAACCGCCCTCGCCAAGCAGCCAGGCGCACACGTGCTGGTGGCCGCCCCGGGCAGCTGCGCACAGGGCCTTGGCGTCAGCCCGGCAGCCGCGGTCGGCCAGCCAGCGGCAGGCCTCCAGCTGCCCCGTACCCGCAGCAGCTGCGATCGCGCCAGACGTCTCGAGCGCGCATCCTGCCGCCTCGGCCGCCAACGCCAGGTTGGGCTGCACCCCGGAAGCTGCCGTAAGGGCTACCAGCTGGCGCCGCTTGGCCAGCGTCAGTGGCCGCATGGCGCCCGGGGCGGCCCACTTGGCGGCGAAGGCGTGGGGTGGCACGGGCTCCGCGAGCCGGAAGGTGGCGTAGTTCGACCCTGAGAAGCGCTGCCGAGCGGAACGGCACAGCGTTCGCCAGGTGCCTACGACCTCGTTGGCCGAAACGCGGCATCCAACAGCAAGTACCGCCTCTAGCGGTAGATGCTGCCACACGTTCGGGTCTAGCTCCTCGGACCTGTGTTCCGTGGCATCGTGGCACAGGCGAGGATTCAGCGTTCCTAGCTCGGTCGCTGCGGCCGTCGGCATGCCGCTCGCGCCAGTGGGCGTCGTGTGACTTGAATTTGGCTGGTCGGCTCTCGATGTGTTATGAAAAGTTGGCTGCCTTCACAAGCAATGTAAATCTGCCTGAGCGCGTCACACAAATGTCATTTGGGTTTAAAGGACTAGCGCATGGACAAGCACACGGTGAGACTGGTACGCTTGTCAGGCGAAGTGCAAGGCCACGCGAGGTGATGGTGGTGGGTGGGGTGGGGGGTTGCTGCCGTCGTCTGCCGTACCCTGCGGTGCCTCAGTGCGCGTGCCACCCGCGTGCACGCCCTCTGGCGCCGAACAATGGAATATGTTGACTTCATGCCCACGACAGCTTGGAAATCTTTAAAGGCATACCATAGGCATAGCACAGTCTTCAAAGGCCTACCATAGCCGTAGCACCATCGGCGCCCATGCCTAGTCTGTCACTCCAATACCGCCTGGACGCACCCAGCTGTACCCAGCGTTGACGGCCCACACGCCGACTGACCGCCATGCAGGCAGTCTTGCACGTCCTTGCGCGGCCGACACATCACGCCGCCATGCGAAAGCCCTCGCCAGCGCACGCCGTGCCCACCAGCCACAGACCCGCAGTGCTACGCAGGCCTGCGAAATCACGCCCCGTATAGGTTCATCGCCATCCAAACCTGTCCCAGCTGCGCATGGGTGCATGGCTCCATCGCCAGCCAAACGCCCGCTCGCCACTCCAGCTGCGCAGCCCTGCATACCAGCAGCAGAGACCCACTAATTCATCTCTCCCGGGCCCGACATCCCCGACAGCGGTACCACCCGTACCGCGCCTTGTCCTGTTCTAGATAAGGTCATGTGGGTCATGTACCGAACCGCACCGTACGTGCGATTCCTACGGCCCCCATTGGGAGATCTCAGCGCCGTTGTGCCGACCCCCTCAAGATGCCCAAGACGGCCACCCCGACGCCGTCTCCGCGACCCCTGCCCAGCACTATCCCTCGAAAGGGCTACACTGCAAAACCCTCGGCACCATGCAAGCGCACAACCGCCCCATCTGTCATACACTAATGCCAGCCGCGCGCCACTCCAAGCGACAGTGGACCCTGCTAGCGCCGCAGCACACTTGCTTGCGCGCTGCCAGCAGCACCAGCCTTAGAAGTAGCCCCCGCCCGGCAGGTTCCGGTACGCCTCCTGCGCGGCGGCATCGCAAGCAAGGGGACAGGGCAACGCGTCAAGCCGCGAGATTACGACACGTCGCAAAACACCGCATGCAACGGGCCGTGAGCCGCACGCAACGGGCCGTGGGGAGGGTGTAGGCAGCAAGCGCTTTCTACATCGTCCTTGCCCAGCAACCAGTCACGGCAGACTCCCGGCAACAGCCACCGCAAAGGCTGGGTAGCTAGTGCGCATCTGCGCTGGCTTATCACGTCGGGGCCTGGCCGCTACAGGCAGCAGGGGTTCAAGATACCAAGCAGCGCAGCAGACCGGCCAGGGACGAGCCCAGCAGGGCCTCGGCTCGGCCCTGGAGTTGAGGATTAGCCCGTGCCCCTGCCGCGCGGCGGCCGTGGTACTCATGTGCCTGTCCCGAAGCTTCTCATATCCCTCAGCCCATCCCCTGCAGGGCAGCAGAACGGCAGCGCCCCGACGGCCGACTCTACGCGTGACAGTACCCCACCCATTCGCGACTCGCCTCGTCGAACTTCCGGTTGCGCTGATCCCGCAGCGTCTCCGCGATGTTTTTCCGCAGCTCACGCAGCTGCGTTGTGCTCTTCATCATCCAGTACAGGAACAGGAAGCCCACCAGCATTAACGCATAGAACACCAGGAACTGGGGGGCGAGGAATCGGGACGGGTGCACGGTTGGTCACCATGATGACTGGAGGGCGTGGGCATACGGCTGGCGTGAAATGCAAGGACGGGGAATGACGAGCCGTCCTATGCCTACGTGGACACGGTGAACAGAGCCAGGGCCAGCGGCCACGGCCACCCCGGCCGTGACCCCGTGTCCCCTCACGAGCGTGTCCTGGGTACCGGCAGGAGGACCGGCTGCCGAGGTAAGGGAGCCAGAGACGCCCCTGTAGTGCGCTTCTGAAACGACAAAAGCGCAGCTCGAGCGCCAGCTTCCCGCGCGATCGAGGCATGTTGCCTAGCACTTGTGGTGCACCGCCAGGGGCCCACTGTCCAGCCTTCGTATGTTGGTATCTATAGTCATCTCAGGCAACGGCATCCCCGATAGCGTGCAACAGCTGCCGGCATCGCCACGAGACTGGCAACCCGCACCCGAACGCCCCGACAGGCTGCTTGGAAACGTCTAATGGAGACATTAGGTCCAGGCATTTCGGCGCGCGCGACGAAACACGGCTGTGCGCCACGGAACACGGACCTGCTGAATAACGGACTTCCCCGCATCGCTCCAAGAGTCCACGAGCCATCTGAGAAGATAAGGCAGGAATGGTGATGAAGCTTCATCGTCGTCTAGGTCTATCTGAGTCTCCGAGATTGTTTCAAGCACGTCGTCGCTCATCTTGCAAGTGCTAGTCACACACGCATGCGGTCAAGGTGTTTGTGCAGGCGTGTGATGCGCTCCGAGTATCTGCAACCACAGGGTATCGCACCCACACACCCTGCCACCAACCCGCGCAGCCCCCAACCAATCACCCGCCCGACATGCCACTACAAGCCACTGAGCGCCGCCGCGCGCGCCGCCTTCTTGGCCTTAAGCTCGCGCTTCTCCTTAATGTTCTTGGCCGCCCACAACTTGGGCAGCTGCTCCTTGCGCCACCGCATCGCCTTCTCCATGTACCCCTCGAGCTCGTCCGGGTTCACGTGCTTGGCAAACTCGCCGTACAGCGCGCGCGCGTACGTGGCCGGCGGCGGCGCAGCCGCGCCCGTCGTACCGCAGCCCACCAGCGTCATCCGGCCCGACCGGGGGTCCCGCACATACTCGATCGTCCCCTCCTCGCCAGCGCCACCGCTGCCGGTACCCCCGGCGGCGGCTGCGCTGCCGCCGGCGCCGCTGCCGGAGCTCCAGCTGAAGTTGACCAGCTCGGTCAGGCTGCGGCCCGCAGCCGTGGCCAGGCGGGCCGCCACCACGGCCTCGTCGTCCTCGGGCAGCGTCTCCAGCACCGCCTGCGGTTGGGGTGGGGCAGCGGTTGGGGTTGTGTCAAGGCAAGGCCGCGAAGAGCAGGCAGGGTTGGAGGGCAGGAGGAGGCGCGGGCCCAGGCGCAGACGGCTGCCCGCAGCAAACTCTCTACGTCGTGCATCGCGCCCGGTCATCCAATCGTCCCCCGCCCCCGGCCCCCCGGGCCGGCGCACCTGGCGCCACTCCTGCCCAGGCCCCAGCCGCGTCGCGCACTATCCTCCCAGACCCACATTTCCCTCACACCACACGGCCCCAGCTGCACACGCATTTTCCGCCCCACCAGCCCCCTCCCGAGCCGCACCTGCGCATACTCCAGCATGCTCTCCTCCCTGCTGCGAGGCCGCCGCTCCGCTTCCTCCCCCAGCTGCGCCTGCGCCTGCCCCTGCTGCGCCGCGCCTCCCCACGCCCCATAGCCCTGCCCGTGCGCCTGCACCCCCGCCGCGTGCGCGGCCGCAGCGTGCGCCGCCGCTGCCCGCAGCCAGTGGTCGTGCACGGGCGCGGGCGGCGCAGAGCCGGGCGCGTGGGCGCCGGGGAAGCGGCGGCGCCAGTCGGCCAGCAGCGGCCCGTCGCCCAGCAGCTCCGCCAGCTCCACGCCCGGCAGGCCGCAGGCGATGGCCTCCTCCGCAGAGCCCAACTGCGGCTGCGGCTGGGGCGCAGGCTGCGGCTGCGGCTGCGGCTCGGGGCCGAAGAAGGTGTCTGACTCGGGCTGGGGTGCGGGTGACGATGAGGCGTCGGTGCGCGCGCGCTTGGCAGCGCGAGCGCCGTCCGCGTCGATGCCGGCGTCGTCGGCGACTGTCGCCTCCTCGGCGTCGTCGGGCTCATCGCTGTAGGCCGCTAGGCCCAGCGCCGCTGCACCGCCAGCGCTGTCCTGATTGGCGTCCGCCCCTGCCGCCGCCGCCGCCCCCGCTGCCGACGTCAGCTCCGGCTCCGCTGACGTGCCGCGCGAGGACTCGGGCCCCTGCCGGTCTGCCGCGCCCGCCGCCTCCGCTGCCTCCGCCCGTTCTGCCCCTTCCCCTGCTTCCCGCCCTGTCGCCGCTGCCGCCGCTGTTGCCTGCCCCTCTGCTGCTGCTCCTGCCGCCGCGTCGGCGCCAACATCCACGTACCTGTAGGAGGGAGGCGCGTATGTTAGGTTGGGGGGAGGCACATGTGTAAGGCTGGGGGGAGGCGCATGTGTAAGGTTAGGGGTCGCAGGCCTGCTTGCGGCTCGACAAACCAGAGCAGGGCTGTCACAGGGTCATGAACACAGACCGCACCGAATGAATGCAGCCCCGACCTCAGACCACGATGCGCTGCCAGCTGATCACGAGCCCCACCCCTCATGAAGAGACCCCGCCAATAAAACCAACGCACCACACGGTCAGGTCCATGGGCAGGAAGGCGCGCCAAGCGTGCAGCGAGTCCGTCCCAAATGGCCCATGCAGCCGCCCGGAGCGGTCCCTACGGCGGCGGGCCGCGGGCTGTGGTCAGGCGGGAGCGAGCAGGCGGCAGCGGCTGCAGCCCCGCAGACGCCGCTCGCTGCTGCGCTGGTACTGTAAGGGGCGCCTGTTGCGCGCGTGAAGACTGGCGGCAGCGCCGCTGACGCTCCCTTCGGACGGCCGTGCGGACCGTGGCTGCGGTGGCGCCAGGCTGCTGTGGCAGGAGCGCCTCTGGCGGAGCTTGGATGCTGCTTACGTGGCAGTGATGCCGCACCTATAGTACCAGCCAGTCATTCCATTGGGCTTGGCAGCGGGCCCCGGCGCCGCGGCGGCTAACGTGCCAGCCCCTGGCGAGCCGCTACGGCGGGCTGCCGCCGCGGCGTCGTCAGCAGCGGCTGCACCTGCCGCCGGCGCAGCTGAAGCGACCGGCGCTGAGACGGCTGGGGCTCTGTGCGAGGGCCGAGGGAGGCCGCGCGGGAGCGGCGTGGCCATCAGGCGAGCGTGGGGCGAGGAGGCATCGCGAAGGGCGCCCGGGGTACCCACGTTGGGGCTGTCCAGGTCGTCTCGCCCGTAGCGTGGCAGTAGTAGTAGTAGTGCCCAGTCGCGCCGTCCTGCGCGCACTCCCAGCCTGCTGGCAGAGCGGAGGAGGGCTGCATGCTGAGCGCGGGTTTGGCACAGACTCCCTACCGGAAGTCGTATGATACATGCATGATGAGCAAGTATGGGCAGCGCTGTGTCTGAATTCAGCAAGCGCTTACTAGGTACCCATGCACGGCACAGTGTTCAGCGCGAGTCCTTCCGCTGACCTAGCCACTACCACCCACAATACTTGCCGTGCTGCTGAGCTCTTATCGTAAATTACTGCCCGGGCGACTTGACATCCGCTTCTTGTCCCCTAAACACCTTGTCGCGCATGCTCCTAGCCCGCGTTTGACGAGCTCCTGTTGGCCAGTTAGGCCTGGGCCACAGGCAGCGTAACCATGGCGGCTGCGGAGACGGCGCCTGCGAGCGCGCCCGAGTCTTTCGCGGGGCCGGAATACCCCACGGAGCCAAAGACCGTCAAGGCGCTCACGCTGCAGTCTCTCAAACGCACCTATGACCTGTTCGTGGGGAGCTACGGGCAGCCCACGCCGCTGGACGAGGACAGGTGCGCGATCGGCACGCGACTGCGGCTCTAGCAGTGCCGTAGGGCAGCTGTCCTGCTCTTCATAGCCTGGCAGGGGGGCACGGGCCGTGTCGCGGCGCGAGCTGCGGGCTGGGCTGCCCAGCGGTGCCGGGGCATCCCGCTGCCCTCCGCCCCCCTACACAGTGCCGGTCTCCTGCACGTGCCCACGCTACGTTCCCCTCACTCGCACCAAGTCCGTCCATACGGCACCTCTCCTCTTCCCCGCAGCCAACTGCTCAAAGCAGCCATCAAGTTCCGGGACGAGTACTCGCATGTATCACACATGGTTGCGCCCGCGCCGGCGCCAAAGCCCACCGCGGCGCCGATGCCAGGCGCAGCAGGAGCAGGTGCGCCCCTCTGGCCCACGGATGCTGCGCGGCTCGCGGGGTCCCGCTGCAGCCGGTCAAGGCCGGGCCCGGCCCGCCCATGCCCGGCGCAACTTGAGAGCTGGCCCGGCGGGGTGGGCTGGCGGCGGCTGCCTGGGGTGGGCTGGTGGCGCTGCAGCCTGGATCAGCTAGCCCGGCCCATGGCTCGGCCAGCCAGGGGAGGGCGCTGCAGCCAGGCGACGTAGCGGCCGGCGCCGCCGCTGCTGGCACGGGCTGTCGGCGGCAGCGGGGCCCATGCCCAGCGTGGGGCCGCAGGGCCTGGGGCGCAGCCTGGGCTGGCGGCGGTTGGAGCCTTGGCGCCACGCGCCATGCAGCCGCGCCCGGGCAGGCACACGGTCAGCGCGCCCCTGGCTGCGGGCCACGCTCGCTCTCCACGCCCCAGAGCCGCATGCCGCCTGCCAGGCACGGGTCAGCGCGCGCCCCTCGCAAACCAGCCTCTGCCTCCGCCCGTGCCCTCCTTGCCCCTACCCCACGCCCAGGCCCCAGCGGCCGTGGCGCCGCCGCGGCCGCCGGCGGCGAGCCCTCCGCCTCCGCGCGCCCCGAGTCGCGCTCCTCGCTGTCAAAGCTCATCGACGCCATCCCCGCCGCGCCCGCCGCCGGGCCCGGCGCCAAGACGGCGGGCGATGGGCAGCTCATCCTGTACCAGGTAGGCAGCTGGCACTGTGGCTGTGGGCGCGTGGGCCCAGGGCGCTGGCAGCGCCCGGTGGTAGCTGTGCGCTAGCTACGCCTAGCTACACGCCTGTGAAGGCGGACAGGTAGGTAGCTGGGCACTGGGAGGGTTGGAAATGAAGGTGGGGGTTAGCGGAGGCGCCGGTAGCGTGGGTTCAGGTCCTGGGCCTTGGTCTGCATACGGACGTGTCGTCATGCCAGTCAAGCTAGCTGCAGCCTAGGGGTAACTCATACGGGACCCAGGGGTTGAGCTGAATACGATGCTGAGGGGCGAGGGGGTTCAGGGCGCTGGCAGCTCTTGGCGACAGCTGCAGCTGTGGGCTCTGCTGTCTGATGACACATGTGCCTCGCATCCTGGCCCAGACGCCTGGCGCGGCCGCCGCTGGCTCGGCTGAGGCCGCGGCGCAGCAGAAGGCCGTCATGGCGGTGATCCAGGTGGGCGGGGGCCACGCCTCGTTGGTGTTGCCGCATGGGGGCTGCCGTATTGGGGGTGCGGGTTGCCGTCATGGCGATGTTGCAGGTGGGGGCGGGGGCGGGGCAGCGGCCACCCATGCACTCGCTCTCCTTACCGCAGCCCCCGTCCGAGGGCTTGTGCCGCATGGGTGTGCACGAGGGCATGTGTGTTCTGCGCTGGCGCTAGGCGAACCTGCTGCTATCCACCCATCCATGCTGCCCGCGCCCACAAACCCGCCCGGACCCCCAACTCCGCGCGCTCGTTGGCTGCGCCCTACCCCGTGGCCCTACCCCAGGACAAGGGCGGCAACGGCAGCGCGGCGGTGTCTCGGCGGCTGGCCAGCAAGTGGCCGCGGCCGGTGTGGCACGCGCCCTGGAAGATGTACCGCGTCATCTCGGGTCACCTGGGGTGAGGGCGCGAGTGGGGGCGGAGGGAGGGTGCTGGGAAAAGGTGATGCGTGGTTGGTTACGAGCTGGGAGGATGCAGGGGGGTGGCGGCGGTGACTGGGTAAAGGGTGTTCGCGGTGTTTTCGCAGTGTTCCCACGTGGAGGACCGTGGGGAGGCGGCGAAGGGGGCCGGCCAACACTCAGTGAGCAACAGCCGCGGACTTGCCAGGCGTCCAGGCGCGTGGGAGGCTGACGCCGCACAGCGCCCCCACAGTGCTGACTTGCCGCCTTCGCCTTCGCGCCCCTCCCTGCTCCCCTCGCTCCCCCTCAGCTGGGTGCGCTGCGTGGCGGTGGACCCCAGCAACGAGTGGTTTGCCACTGGCTCCGCGGACCGCACCATCAAGGTGTGGGACATGGCCAGCGGCCAGCTCAAGCTCACGCTGACCGGCCACATCGAGCAGGTGCGGCTGCCGGGGGGGGTGCCTGGAGGCCGGGGCTCGCAGCTCTGGCGCCTGGAGGCTGGAGGCACCCGCGGGGCTTGCGGCCGCTGAGAAGGGGCGAGCGGGCCAGCTGCGGGTCTGGCAGCAGTGGCGGGCTGGGGCCGGGGTGGCAGGGAGCCGTGCGGAGGGGCGCGTGGAGGGGAAACGGGATCGCTGCTGCCCGCCGCGCGTGAGGCCCTGCCGTGTTTGAACTATTGCGTGCCGTTGACGCGTGCACCCCGCGGCCTGCCCCTTCCCATGCAGGTGACGGGCCTGGCCGTGTCCTCGCGCCACCCCTACATGTTCAGCTGCGGCCTGGACAAGATGGTCAAGTGCTGGGACCTGGAGCAGAACAAGGTGCGAGGGCGGCAGGGCAGGGCAGGGCGGGGTCGGGGCAGGCATGGGGGCCAGGGCAGAGCGGGGTCGGGGCAGGCATGGGGGCAGGGCAGGCAGGGGGACAGGGGCGCCTGAGCATGAGGCCGCGGCTGCAGGCAGGGGCCCCACGAGGGACCCGCATCCGCTGTCCCGGCCACAGCCCCTCACCGGTGCATGCGGCCGCGCGGTGCCGGGCGGCAGCCGAGCGCGCACCGGGGCACTGCGGTCGCGGGGGCCCCCTGGTGCCCGCCATCCTGCCTGCAGCCAGGTCCTTCTACATCTCATCCCGGGCCCCCCGCTCCCCGGCGCGCGCTCCCCGGCTCAGGTGATCCGCTCCTACCACGGCCACCTCAGCGGCGTCTACTCGATCGCGCTGCACCCCAACCTGGACATCCTCATGACGGGCGGCCGCGACAGCGTGGTGCGGGTGTGGGACATGCGCACCAAGGTGCAGGTGAGGAGGAGGGGGAGCAGCAGGAGGGGGGAGGGGGGGAGGGGGGAGGGGAAAGGGGGGCGGGGGGGGGGAAAGGAAGGGG
>BDDC01000439.1:2121-54204 GCA_001662425.1 Chlamydomonas sphaeroides
GCCAAGCGGCGTCGCGGCCCCGGTGACGAGCCGCGACCGCTGGCCGGGGGCCCAAGCCCGTCGCACGGCGGCGCCGACGCGTACGACGACGGCGGCGGGTACGGGTACGACGCCGGCGGCCGCAGCCCGTCGCCGGATGCGCCGACGCTGCAGCGGGCTGGGACCTACCCTGCCTCCCAGCCGTTTCCCCACCACAACCACAACCACCATCGCCAAGCGCCGCCACAACACGAGCCGCCGCGGCCGGCGCAGCAGCGCTACGGGCTCCTCCCCTCAGCGCCGCCGCCGCACATGCAGTACGCCGCCGACGGCGCGACCGCGCGGCGCGCGAGCGCCGACGGCGCAGCCGGGCCCGCCGGCGACCGGCCCTGGCCGCACGCGGAGCGACCGGGGTCGAGCGGCCGGGGGCGCTACGGGCTGCAGCCGCCGCGGGAGGAGCGCGGCAGCCGCGACAAGCAGGGTCGCGACAAGCAGCAGGGGCAGGGGCAGGGGGCCGCGGCGCAGCCCAAGCCGCCGGGCGTCCGGGCGCCGCAGGGCGTGTTGCTGCCCATGCGCGAGGGCCTGGCGCCGGGCCTGGAGGCGGAGCCGCCGCCCGCGGCGCCGGGCGCAGCCGACAAGGCAGGCGAGGCGGCGGAGGCGGCGCCGGCGGCCGCTGCGAAGGCGCATGCGGCGCTGCCGCCGCACCTTCGCCGGGCGCCGGGACCGCCGCCGCCGGCGCAGCACGGGCAGGCGCAGCTGCCTGCCGCTGCCGCTTTCGCAGCTGCCTTGCAGCCCCAGCCACCGCCGCATCTCCTGCCTACCGGCGGCGCGCCCGCGCCCGCACATCCGCAGCCGCAGCCACAACCGCAGCCTCCGAATCTCGTCGCAGCCGCGCCACTGGCGCCGCTGCCGCCCCCGCACATGTTGCCGAAAGCAGCACCTGCCCCCCAGCCGCAGCCGCAGCCGCAACCGCAACCGCAGCCGCAGCCGCCCACAGCGCAGCCGCAGCACGACCAAGCGCCCGCAGCCGCAGCCGCAGCCGGCGCGCCCGCGCCGTCCGCTGCGGCGCCGCCGGCCGGCGCGGCGCCCGCCCTGGAGCTGACAATGGTGGACCCCACCCGCTTCAGCCTCACCTTTGACCTGCTGCAACCCCGCGAGGCCATCGTGGCACAGCTGCAGCACATCATGCAGAGCATGGCGGCAGGCCACGCCGGCGGCGGCGGCGCCGCCGCCGCCGCTGCGGGCGTGGTGGTCAAGCCGGAGCCGGGCGTGCCGGCAGCGCAGCTGGGACCGGTGGGGGTGGACGGCGTCGCCGGCGAGGGCGGCGGCCTGGAGACGGAGGTGCCGGTTGTGAAAGTGGAGCCGATGGCCTGGGACGGCGGGGCGGATGCGGCGGCGCCGACGGCGGCGACCGAGGGCGGCAGCGGCAAGGGCTCCAACGAGTTTAAGGAGGGCCGCCAAGGGGGCGCGAGCCATGTTGTCAAGTTCACCATTTACAGTGAGCAGGATTGCCGATCTCCGAGAAGATCTATGGGGTTGGCGGAAAAGGACACGAAGCGCTTGCGCGCTGGCCTTGGCCAGAGGCGGCGCCGTGTGCGCGGGCGCCCGCTGCCAGGCCTGTACATCAGCGCCGCGGGGCCTGTTGGGGCCCTTGTTGGGGCCCTTGCCTGCGTGGCTCCCCAGCCGCCTCCGCCCGCGGGCGCGCCGCTGCCGCAGACATGCCCGTGCGCTACTCCCCACCTTCCCGCATGAATAACACCTGCCCTGTGCCTCAATGCCTTGCCATCTCCCCTCCCCAGGCCTGGACTGCTTCCTGTGCGAACCCTACATCCCCGACCCCGCCACCGAGGACTGGGGGCTGCGGCGGCCGGCGGACGCGGACATGGCCGCGTTGCAGGAGGACGACGACGACGCAGAGGTGTGCGGGCGAGCAGCGGCGGGCGCGGGCGGGCGGCTGCGGCGGGGGGCTGGCTGCGGCGGGAGGCGGCGGCTTTGTAGAGCCGTCCGAGCGGAGTGCACGCATCGCCACATGCGGCATGCGGCACCTCGCGCCGGCCACGGGCGGGCTGCGGGCCCTGCGAGTGCCGGCCCGGTCCATGCTGTCAGGAGACCGCTGGCGGCACGCTTGCCGCAACACATGCGCGCTCGCACATGCAGGTGCATGAGTCTGAGCACCAGTCGTGCCGCCCGTCGCTCCAACATATTCCGCTCCCTCCCCGGCCGCAGGTGGTTCTGGTCGCAGACATGGGCCCGGAGGAGGCCGCCAGCCTGCGGGCCCAAGCCGAGGCCGCCGCCGCCGAGTCGGCCGCGGCGGCGGTGGCGGGTGCGCAGCCGGGCGGGGCCGACAAGGCCGTGTCGGACGCTGGCGGCGGGCCCGCGGGCGGCGGCGGCGGCGGCGGCGGCGGTGGGTCGTGGACGGGCGTCACTGCGGTCAACGAGCAGGCGATCAGCATGCTGGACAGGCTGTTGCGGGGTGGGTAGGGGCTGGGGGTTCGGTTGAGCGTGCAGCGGCAGGGGCGCGAGGGGCTGGGCAGGCGAGGCAGTGTGGGGATGGTGGGGTTACGCGGCAGGCAGGGCTGCGGCCTTTGGGAGGTAGCGGTTGGGCATGTGGGCGGCGCGGGCAGGGGCTGGGGGCAGGGGGCAGGGGGCAGCGGCAAGCGGCGCGGAGCTTGCCAGCGGCCGTCAGGGGGTGAAGTGGCTGTGCTGGATATTGTGCAGCGCACAGCAGCGCCGGCAGCGGCGAGAGCGCGGGCCGGTGTCTGGCGTATGGACCAGCCTGGCATGGACTGGTGTAGACAGGAGCGTACCGGTGGGGCTGGGTGCGGAGGGCTGGGCGCAGGGGCAGTTCGTACCAGCATTGTGGCGTGTGGGCAGCTTTGGTGAGCGGAAGAAGTGTGTGCTCTATCGGCGTGGGAGCTCGGAGGCGGCGTCGCTGTGCGCGGGTGGGATGAAGGCCAGGAGCAGCAGGGCGGGTTGCGTATTGCCGTGCCTTATCCCATACGTTGTTTGAACTGCAAGGCTGCTGCGGCGTGAGGTCGCAACGCGCATGGGCCTAAAGCAGCCAAGCAGGCTGTTGCTTAGAGCACGGTGACATGACCGTCACGGACGAAATCTCGCCGAACCGTGCCTGAATCACGCTGTCAGATACACGTTGTATCGCGACCTAACATCGGCACGGGCGCACGCAGGGCGCGGCCTTGGCGCAGTACAACCGTAGATCCTTACAGCGGCCGACACGCGGCCAGTGAGCCACCAGAGCCGCTGGCATCTGGCATCTGACGCAGCGCCAGCACCTGCTCCCGTCCGCCATGCCGCGCCCCCTAGGGCTGCCCTCCCCCCGCCCCTCGCTTGACACCGTCCCCGACGCTGCCGGCGGGCGACTCGACAGCGAGCACCACCACATCCTCCTCCCCCAGCACACCCTCGCGTCGCAGCAGCGCCGCCGCTCCGGTAGGCATGCGCTACGCCCCCTAGCTCAGCCGTGACCACGGCGCATACCGTCAGCGCGAGCTAACATCCCTGCGCTGCGCGGCCGCCGCGGCGCTGGCGAAGAGCCCTGCGCGCGCCACCCCTCATAGCGCACTGCGCCCGCCTGCTGCATGCAGCCCCCGTGCTGCTGCGTGCACAGCCCCCGTGCTGCCGCTTGCCGTGCGGCGGCAGCGGCAAACTCGCGGCGGCTGCCTCAGAGCAGGCCCCGCGTCATCTTCTCCTGCCCCACGCCCAACAAGCCCAGCTTGACCTGCATCGTGCGGGAGGCGGTGTAGGGTGCGGGGGCGCTCGGCGGACAGATAACGCGGGGCGAGCCTGCTCCACAGGGCAGAGCCGTGGCGGTCAGCACAGCTTGGGGAACTCCCGCGACGAACTGCGGCGTCGAGCAGGCCCCCACTGGCGGAGCACGAGGCCTCCTCAACCCCTCCACCGAGTCGGAGGGATTGAGCCCGAGCTGCGCGGTCCGTGCCAGCGTAATAAAAGCAGGCTCGGGTTGTTGGGCTGCTCGGGTATGTGAGCAGCGCCCAATTGTCCGTCGCCCGCAGCGACGCCTCCGCTGGTCCCCACCCCCACCCCCACCCCCACGCACCTCCATCTGCGAGTGCAGGTCCACCGGCGGCAGCGTGGCCATGTCCGGCATGCCCAGGTAGGACTCGTAGCGGAACTCGTCCAGCTCGCCGGTGAGGGACTCCAGCCCCAGCAGGGACGATGGCCCGGCACCCGGCAGGCGGGTGAACTTGCTGAGGATTTGCGCCTCAATCTGCGCCTTGGCAGGCGCCGCTACTCCGTACAGGTCACGCAGCATCTGGTGCTGCGAGGCCACGATACGCTGCTGGCTTTCCCGCTGGATCTGGTCGACAGGGTGCTTCGCGGCAGCGTCCTCCTTCAGCGCTGACAGGCCCAGACGGAGAGCATCGTGCGACTTGGACTGGAACGGCAGCGCTGGAGCCCCGTCCATCGCTGCGAGCTGTGAAAAGCAGATTCGCCTCTCGTGAGCGTTCAATAGTGCGGGGTTTCGCTGGGTTAATGGTGCAACGTGTATGCCCTGCGATGTCTGTGCGGTCTGTGCAGGCTCTCGGAGTTTCGCACGCAGGTGGTCGTTTTGGTATCGGTTCCCCGTGGAATCGCACGTCTCTCCTGACTCAGTAAGCGTGTAAGCCGACCACACCCCGCATACCTATGCTGTTTGATGTACACGCCGATGTAAAGAGCCTAGAAATGCGTGTTGGCCTTCCACTCTTAGACTGTCAAACAAGCTCAAAACTCAACGGCCGCTTGTCAGACCTCCTACGATGACGCTTACAACATATTAGCCGGCGTCGAGGCCTTGGAAAGCAATAAGGGTGCAATGGGGACGCCTGCGCTGGTCGGGACCTAAACCTGGAGTGCGCCCCTTGCTGGGGCAGCAGTGGGCATGGCAGCCGAGGGAGGCACCGGCCCAGGGCCTCCGGGCGCTCCGGACAGCCATGTAATGGCAAGCACGAGCAGGCCGCCAGCAGGAAGCGCGGAGGAGGCAGAGAAGCAAACGGATGTCGCTGGCTCAAACGGCGCACACTATGCGGTGCGGGTCACGGACGCACGGGGACCGACCGCGGCCCGGGAACGTGTCGCGCTGACTGACCCCGACCACCCGCTGACCTCGCGCGTGGACCTTGCTGCAGGCCATCATGCTGGCGGCGCCGGAGGTGTCGTTGTTCTGTCTGCGGAAAACCAACCCCGTGCGGCGGGCTTGCGTGGTCATCTCCCACAACCCCTGGTTCGACAGGACCATCCTGTTCTGTATCCTCGCCAATTGCGTCACTCTTGGAATGAGCAGCAACAGACATGGTTTCGATCACACATCCATGGGGAGCACGCTCTCAAAACTGGTGAGCTGGGCGGGTAGGGCCGAGCATCACGGCTGGGGTACTGGCAACTGTACACCTGCCAAAGCTCGGCCCAACGCATACCTTCCAACAATCCTCCCGCGTCCCCGCCGTGCCCTCAGGAGTACCTCTGGGTGCGTGTCTGAGATGGGCGCTATCGGACAGCCGGGCGCTGGGATGGCATCGGGGCCCGCTTGCTGGGGCTGCGCCCTGCTGAGCAACTGTGGCTGGGGCGCGGGAGCGCGTCCAACCCACACCGTGCTGAGGCCGCTTGCGGTGCGTTGTCGCTCCCGCAGGTGGCCATCTTCTCTGTGGAGGCGCTGCTGAAGATCATTGCCATGGGCTTTGTCCTCGCCCCGGGGACCTACCTGCGAGACGGTGAGGCGCGCCGGCGTCGGGTCACGGGTGCTGCGGCCCTCGGCCGCCGTCAAGCCTGTCGCGCACGGGGCAGGGCGGTTGCGCTGGAGGGTGCCGGCCACATGCGAGACGCTGCCTCCTGCTCGCCTCGCAGGTTGGAACGTGGTGGACTTCAGCGTAGTCTTATTAGGCTACGTGGACCTGTTCACGGCCGGCAACCTGACGGCGCTGAGGACAGTGCGCGTGCTGCGCCCGCTGCGCGCCATCACGCGCGTCCGCGGCATGCGGGTGAGCACACCGTCCGCGCGTTCCGCACCTGCAGCGGCACCTGCCGGTTGCGGGAGCTGGTGGTGCTGCCAGTGCCGCAGGGCGGGAGTTAGGCCAGCAGGGCCGAGGCGCCGTGAGCAGCGGGGTGCGTCTGAGCCCCACGGAGGGGCGCTGGTACGCACGCTGCGCTAGAAGCATGCACGTGCGATGCGGCGCGGAGTAGAACGTTATGGAGCCACGCCTGGGCTGGCTTGGAAGCCGGAGACGCCGGGGCGCGCCTGCGCGCCGCTGGCGGCCAGCTGGCTGAGGAGCGAAGCAGGCGGGCGCTGCGGCAGCCGCTCACAGCAGGCCGGCATGCAGCAGTGTGGCGGCGGTTCAGCTGGCGGCAGAGGGCTGGAGCCGAGCATGTCGCAGCTGGCGCGGCGCCAACGCTTGGCCAACGGCCGCGGTGCCCCTCGCACCGACGGACGGCTTAGGTTGTCGGGGCAGCGGCGACTCCCGCGTGCCGCCGCCGGCGCTGGCCACGGCGGCGAGCAGCCGGCAGCAAAGTTTCGCGCTGCGGCTTCTGGCGCCATGGATTGGTGCTGCACGGCTGCAGGCCTTGCGCCGCCGCCATGTTGTCGGAGGCTTTGGGCACGGCGGCAGCCGAACGGGCGACACACAGTGCTGACCCGTCGCTGGACGGGTTGCCAACAGCAGCGGCACCAGCACGCCCCGCCCACTGGCCGGGCTCCAATGGGTCCTGGCAGCATGCCAGCGGTGGCGCTGCGGCCTCGCCAGGCGCCGCTGGGCTGCCGCCGCAGCGACACCACTAGCTTACGGTGCTGGCAGACACCTCGACAGACCCCAGCGGCGCCCGGGGCCGAGGGCACCGGCTGCCGGCTCCCCACCCGAGTGCGGGCCCTTCCAGCATGCCGGCGCGCCCCGGCGCCGCTGCACTACCTGTCTATTTCGCCCGTCACCTGGAGGCCCCGTCAGCTGCCGCCCTCACTTTCTCGCCCCCACCCGCCATTAACGCATTATATTGCCCCCGCCCGCCCACTCGTGCCCAACAGGTGCTGGTGACAACTATGATCGCCTCCATGCCCATGCTCATGGACGTGCTCTTCCTCAGCGCCTTCGCCTTCTTCATCTTCGGTCTGGTGGCGGTGCAGCTGTTTGCCGGCGTGCTGCGCTACAGGTGGGGCGCTCCCGCCGCCACTCCCCGCAGACCCTGGCGCGGAGCCCGCAGCGGCCGCCGTGCGCCCCTCGCTGGCTCGACAGCAGCGCCGCGGGCTCGTCTCCTGGGCGCTGCGGGCTCAGTCTTGGGTCGCGTGCGCTGCCGCTCTCTAATGCAACAGCGTCCCTGCGTGACCACGCGCCTGTGCTAGCAGCCGGCATGCACCTGGTGGCTAGCGGGGGTTGCTGCGTTTGCGCCAGCAGCAGCCCGCACGCGACTGCGCCCGCCCGCTGGCAGGTGTGGCGAGCCCGTCTTCGACGGCGCATACACGCTGCCCAGCGGCAGCGGGCCGCCGCAGTACCACAACCTGACGTACGCGGTGTCGGATGATGCGTCCGGTCAGACGTGCAGCGGGCCCCTGGCGATAGGTGCGCGGCGCGCGGGGCTGGCCGCGGGCCGCTCCTGCAGGGCCCAAGACGGCCGATGCAGGGCGGTGCACGGACCGGCAGTAAAGCGCCGGCTCCGGATTTAAGGCAGGGTCAGGGGGGGGCTGACAGCGGCTGTGGGGGGGGGGGGCGCGCGCGCCGCGACGCCCTCCGCTGCGAGCTCGGTTGTGTACCCTGATCGCCCTGTTCCCTTTTTACATCCCTGACTGCGCTGTTTCCGCTGCAGACGCGGAGTGGTTCGAGGTGGACGGCAGGGCGGTGGCGTCGCTAGGGCCGGGGGGCCTGGGCTTCGTGTGCCCCTCGGGCACCGTGTGCACGCAGGTGCGTGGGGCGCACCGCACGGCGCCACAGACAGCCGCTGCCCCGCATGCGCTTCCCTGGGCAGCAGGCCAGCAGGCGGGCGTACCGCGCGTCGCGTGCCCTCAGCAGAAAGGCTTGCCCATCCTGACCCAACGAGTCGCGCCTGTTGCCTGCCGCGCGGAAGAGGGGAAACAGGCAGCGGGGACGGCAAGGCTCGGGTCGGCGGCGCGCTCTGAGCCGTCCCGTACCGGTATCTGATCATTTCTGTCGCATGTCTGGTCTGCAGTACGGCAACCCCAACTACGGCATGACGTCGTTCGACCACATCCTGTGGGCCTGGCTCACCATATTTCAGTGCATCACTCAGGAGTCGTGGACCGATGTCATGTACTACACGCAGGTGGGCGCCGTGGCGGAGGGGCCCGCGTGTGCCGGTAGCGCGTCCTTGCCGCAAGCCGCCGTCACAGCCGCGAGCGCTGCCGACCGGCAAACCGCTCAGCTGTCCGTACCCTGCTCTCGCCAAGCCCAAGGCCTTGGAGCTGCCCCTCGCGTGGCTTGCCATCTGTCCTGCCATCGCCCCACTGCCTCGCTTAGCCGGCCTGCGCGCGCTCGCAACGGGCCCTTTGCCTGACGTGCCGGCACCCCTGCTGAAGCTCTACCGTCACCTCCGCACCAACGTCACCCACCAGGACGCGGTCACGTGGTGGGTGTGGCCCTTCTTCGTGGCGCTCGTCATTTTCGGCTCCTTCTACATCGTCAACCTGGCGCTGGCGGTGCTGTTCCTCCAGTTCCAGAACGACACCGGCGGCAAGCGGGGCGAGGGCGCCAAGGAGGGCGAGGGCGGCAAGCGCAAGCGCAGGAAGCGCCGCAGCAGCGGCGCGGAGGGCGCCGAGGGGGACGGCGAAGGCGGCGAGGCGGGGAGCGCCAGCGAGCAGGGGAGCGAGGACGACAGCGATAGCGAGGGCTCGGGGATGACCAGCCCGCTGTCGTCGAGGTCCAACAGCCGAGTGCTGGCGATGATGGGCCGCAGCGGCGCCAGCGTGGCGCGGCAGGGCTCCTCCGGCCTGGTGAGTGGGGCGGCCAAGGTTGGCGCAGCGGCGCCAGGCCCGCAGCCGCAGCCGAAGGATACCACCTACGTTCATTTTCATTACGCATTTGGGCTTGCCACCCAAGTACTCGCATAGTTGTTAGACTCCTTGGTCTGTGTTTTAAGACGGGTCAATTGAAAACATTTCGCCCCGCCAATGCTCCGCCGCTGACCAGCACCCGTCCCGTGCCGTGTTGGCCGTGCCGTGCCGTGTCCGCAGACGCGCACGCGCACGCGGTTGCCGGAAGATGTGGTGTCGTCCATGCCGCGCTGGCGGCAGCGCGTGTACGGTCTGGGCACCAGCCTGGGCCTCGAGTACACCACCATGGCGCTCATCATCATCAACACGATCGTCATGTGCATCAACTGGTTCGAGATGCCGCGGCGCGTGGAGGACGCCACCAACTACATCAATTACGCGCTCACAATCTATTTCCTCATCGAGCTGATCATCAAGCTGGTCGCGTTGGGCGTGATCAAGTGAGTTGAGCCGAGTGCGGAGCACCGTGGGCCCGCCTCAGCCCCGTTCGTGGCGAGCCAGTCCTGCGCTGCGCTGCCCTTGTGCAACCCACCCCGAGCCTGCTGCTGCTGCTGCTGCCGCCGCCGCCCCCCGCTTCCGCCGCCCAGGTATTTTTCGGACGGCATGAACTGCTTCGACGCGCTGGTGGTGGCGGTGTCCATGGTGGAGCTGATTCTGGACATCGCACCGTCCGTCAATGGCCTTGGACCGCTGTCGGTGCTGCGCACCTTCCGCCTGCTGCGTGTGTTTCGCCTCGCGCGCAACTGGAAGGAGCTGCACACCATCATCCACGCCATCTTCAACTCCGTCACCTCCACCATCTACCTGCTGCTGCTCATGCTGCTGTTCATGTTCATCGCCGCGCTGATGGGCATGCAGCTGTTCGGCTACAAGTGGGTTGAGCATGGACGGGCACGAGCGCGCGCAGCAGCAGCTGCCCCGGCCTGCCGGCTGCCCCTGTCCTGTTGCGGAAGCCTCTGGGGCCTGTCTTTCCCGGCATCGCTCGTTGCTTGGGGGTTGCTGAGGATGGGGACGCTGCGCCGGTGTGCTGGCCGGGTCTGAACTCACCTGGCGCCCGGAGCTTCAAACTATGGCGCGCTGCTCGCTCACGGATGCGCCCTGGCCTGGCCCCGCCCTCGCCGTCCCGCAGGTTCCAGTTCTGCGACTACGCGGACGGCGCCAGCCCCGTGTGCCCGCTGGGCCAGCGCGTGTGGGGCGACTGCCCCGACCACTTCCACTGCTACCGCCCCTGTGGCCCCGACGAGCTGGGCTCCTGGGTGGACGCGCCCGGCTCCGCCTACAACAACCTGGCATTCTGCGAGCGCTTCTGCGCCTCGCAGGACGCCGAGCAGGCGGCGGACGCCGACCCCGCCTCGCCGGCCGTGGCGGAGGCGGGCGGCTGCGAGTACCTGGCCATGGTTGGCAAGAGCGAGGTGCCGCGGGCCAACTTCGACAACGTGTTCTGGGGCATCTACACCATTTTCCAGCTGCTCACCACCGAGAACTGGTGAGCTGCACAACCGGCCGCAACCGACAAGGCCTGTCCGCAAGCGGGGTGGCGCACGGAAGCGTTGCCTTGCACACGGTCTGACCGTGGCACGCACCCTGCCGGCGTCTTGCCGGCGTCTTCCCGATTGCCTGTCCCTCGGCCGCCCACCGCCCGGCGCCTGCGCGCCTCGAACAGCCCCGAACCCACTCGAGTCCGCTGCAACCTCGCCTCCGCTCGCCTCGCCCTGCGCCGCTTCCCGCCCTCTACGTCGTAAACGCTTGTGCCAGCGCCCTCGCCACACCCTACACCGCACTTCCCTGGCCCCAGGAACAACATCATGTACGACGGCATGCGCACCACCAGCCCCTGGGTGGCGCTGTACTTCGTCGCAGTCATGCTGGTGCGCCGCCGGGGCTTATGATGGGGCCCACCACGTTCGGGCAACTTTGCCTTCCTGCACCCCTCGCCTGCACGCCGAGGGTGCCGCCGGGGCTGTGATGGGGCTGCCTGCCTGCCTGCCTGCCTGCCTGCCTGCCTGCCTGCCTGCCTGCCTGCCTGCCTGCCTGCCTCAGGCAAAGCCGCGACTCACCCGCTCGCTCCTTGCGCCACACACACCCTGTCCTCTGCCCGCCCCGGCTCCATGCCCCACTCGCGAAACCCACACCGCCGGCGCCCCCTCCCACTCCGCAACCCGCCGTCCATACGCAGGTGGGTACCTACCTCGTCTTCAACCTCTTCATCGCCATCCTGCTGGAAAACTTCAGCGGCACCTTCCAGGACGGCACCGGCAACGACGGCGCCAGCGAGAACGCGCTCACGCGCCGCGACCTCAGCTCCGGCTCCGGCTCTGACAGCGACTCGGCGGGCTCTGCGGACAGCGAGGACCGCGACCTGTGGGCCTCCATGCGCACCGACCTGTCGGGGTGGAGCGTGCACTCGGGCGAGGGCGAGGCGGTGCCGCTGGAGGAGGACCCGGGGGACCTGGGAGACGGCTTCCAGCACCCGCTGCGTGCCTCCTCCAGCGCACGGCGCACCGCCGGGCTGGCGGAGCAGCCCATGTCGCCGCTGCCCGAGGAGCACGACGACGACGACGAGGAGGACGGGGAAGCGCACGGGCTCCGGTACGTTGGCAGCCCGGTCCCTGATCCGGCTGCGGGCGCAGGACCATCGCGGCGAGCAGCAGATCGCGACGGCGACGGCGGCCCCGGGCCGGGGCCAGGGCCGGGGTCGGCGCCGAGCCCAGGGCTGGGCCGGGAGCAGGACCCAGGGTCGCCGCTGCCGGGGCCGTCGGGCCCCGGGCGGCCGCCGCAGCTGGCGTTCGACCCCGGGGACCCCGACCACGTGCGGGAGAGCAGCCCGCTGGCGTACCTGCCGCCCGGCAGCCCGCTGCCCGACGCCGGGCCCGCGCGCGCCCGCGTCAATTTCGGCCACCGCGTGGTCCCCGTGGACGCGGACGGCCGTCCATTGCCGCGGCCGGGCGCGCCGGAGCTGCCGCCGGCCGCGTCCAGCCCAGGAGGCAGCGCCGTCTTCACCACTGCACCAGCCCCCGGGAGGACGCCCAGCGCGCTCAAGAG
This sequence comes from Chlamydomonas sphaeroides, assembly GCA_001662425.1. Classification (NCBI taxonomy): domain Eukaryota; kingdom Viridiplantae; phylum Chlorophyta; class Chlorophyceae; order Chlamydomonadales; family Chlamydomonadaceae; genus Chlamydomonas; species Chlamydomonas sphaeroides. Next base: position 14,153 of record BDDC01000439.1, read on the forward strand.
CGCGATGCGGCCGCAGAGCGCAATGCGCCAGCCCGGCGCGCTGCCCAGCCCTTCCGCCAGGCGCTCGCCCAGCCCCGGGCCGGGGCAGGGTCAGGGCGCGGCCGCGTCCCGGCCCGCCAGCTCCATGCGCCCAACCGGCGGCGCGCGGCCGGTGAGCGCGTTTCAGCGCGGCACGGGCGGCGCGCGGCCGGTCAGCGCCTTCCGCGGCGGCGGCGCCGCCGCGGGGGTGGCCAACGGCGCCGGCAACTCCATCCGGCCCATCAGCGCCAAGCCCAAGGCCGGGTTCGGCCAGGCGCCCACCACGCCGGGCGGCGTCAAGTTCACCGACGACGTCAAGGCGCGGCGCGCGTCGTACCTCGAGTCCCACGGCACAACGCGGCCCGACGGCGCCGCCTCCGCCGCCGGAGGCGCCGCCGACGCCGCCGCCGTCGCCGCCGCCGGAGGCGACGGCAACGCGGCCGGCGGCGCCAGCCTGGCGCGCTCGGTGGGGCGCACGCTCAACCGCGCCTTCACCTCCATCAAGTCCATCCGCGACGTGCGCCACAACGAGCACCTGGCCAAGCTCATCCGCGGCCGCGCGCTGCTGCTGTGGGACGCCGAGCACTGGTTCCGGTGGCGCGCGGCTCGGCTGGTGCACGACACGCACTTCGAGACGGTCGTGCTGCTGCTCATCTTGGCGTCGTCCGTGACGCTGGCGCTCGACACGCCGCAGCTGGATCCGCACTCGCGCCTGGGCGTCGCGATCCGGATCATGGACTACATCTTCACCGGCGCCTTTGCGCTGGAGGCGCTGCTCAAGATCGTGACGTTTGGGTTCCTGTTCACGGGCAAGCACGCCTACCTGCGCAACGTAAGCAAGCAAGCGTTGCTCGGGCTGTAAACCCGGGGGCAGCCCTGGGGCAGGGGTCTTGGCCCCGCCTTGAGGCATGGCCACCGCGGCCCCGAACCGGCGCCGGCTAGGGGGTTGTCGGTCATGGTGCATGTTTCGTGATGCCTCGTCGTTCATGTATCACGGCACGTGCTGTGGTGCAGGGCTGGAACATCCTGGACTTCATCATCGTGTGCGTGGGGTTCGCGCTCATCGGCCTCGAGGCGTCGGGCCTGGACGGCGACAACCTGCAGATGCTGCGCGTGCTGAGGACGCTGCGGTGCGTGCGATGTCCCGCGTCACGCGCCGCACGCACAGCACGCCACCCTTGGCACCCACACCACCTGCTCCGCCTGCTGCGCCGCGTGCCGGCTCCAGCGCGCCCGCTGATCCTAGTTGCATCGCCACCGCGTGCCGGGTTGCAGCCGCTCGCCATGACCGCCGCCATGAACTTTGCTGCGCAGGGCGCTGCGGCCGCTGCGCGCCGCCAGCCGCTACGAGGGACTCAAGGTGGTGGTCAACGCGCTGTTTGCTGTGCTGCCCGCCATGGCCAACGTGGCGCTCGTGTGCGCACTCTTCTACGTGAGCAGCTGGGCAGGGGCAAGGGCAGGCAGGGGACGGCGGCGCACGGCCTTGCCGCCAGCCTACGGCCGGGAGGGCGGTTCTCGGCCCTGCCGCCACCCAACGGCGCAGGGCTTGCAGCGGGGCTGCTGCATCTCGCGGGTCGGTGCCTCCTGACGGCGCTCGCTGCCCCGGCCCCACCCTTGCTGTCTCCTGCTTCAGGTCATCTTTTCCATCCTGGCGGTCAACCTGTTCAAGGTACGCGCACCCACTACTGCTCGCCTAACCCTTTAACCTATTACTGCTCGTCTGCCACGCGCCGCGGCAGCCCCGCCGGGCCTTTCGTCCGGACACAGCCGGCCCCCTCGAGCCCCTGCTCCACGGCGCCGTGATCGCCCTGCACCCCCGCAGGGCCAGCTGTTCAACTGTGTGGACATGGACTCTGGCGAGCGCCTGGACCCCTACTACACCGTGGCCCCGGGGGCTACGCTAACGCGGGCGCTGTGCGAGGTCGGCACAGTGACCGTCAACGACAGTATGTACTACGGCAGCCGCAACATCAGCATGCCGCCGTACAACATCAGCACCGCGTGAGTGTGGAGTGGGAGTGTGGGGTTGGGGCATGCCGGCCTGGCAGCTGAGCCTCCGGGGCGCTCTGGTGGCGCTGCGTGTAGGCTGCCGGCCCAGGGCGTTCTGCGGACTGGCGACAGGTTGGCAGTAGCGCCGGCCGCCGGGTCCCTGGGGCCGCGCTGCTGACCTGCTGCCTGGCATGCGGTTGCGGCCCTTGCAATGCGTGTTCATTTCTAGAAACCAGCGCGTAACCCTCCCCGCGCGCACGTGTGCTTGTTGCGCAGGTGGGTCAACCCGGTGGCCAACTTCGACAACGTGGGCGTGGCCATGCTCACGCTGTTCCAGGTGGCGACGCTGGAGCTGTGGGTGGACATCATGTTCACCGCGGTGAGCGCCTGCCGCCGGTGGTGTGCTCGCTCGCTCGTGTGCGTTGCGCCATCGCGCGCCTAGTCGTGCGACGGCAACAGCTGTGGGTGGCGCCGCATGCCAGGTGCTAGCACCGCGTGCTCACCGCATCCCGCGCCGCCGGCGGTGGTGTCGCGCAGGTTGACGCGGCGGGCATCGGCAAGCAGCCGGTGTGGAACAACCACCCCGTCGTCATCCTGTTCTTCGTCGTCTTCATCGCCATCTGCTCCTTCTTCGTGCTCAACCTGTTCATCGGCGTCACGCTGGACAAGGTGCGCGCCCCGCCCGTAAGCTGCCCAACACGCGCTCAGGCCGGCAGCATGCTGCCGCCCCTAGCGCCCCAGCCGCCGGCGCTCGCCGCCAGCCTCGCCCTAGCTAACCAACACTGAGAAACTGACACACGCGTCGCATGCCCGACGCATCACACACGCGCGCCTGCCGCAGTTTACGGAGCTGCAGCAGGCCCAGATGGCGTCCAGCGTGTTCGTGACTCCGCAGCAGCAGACGTGGGTGGACGTGCAGAAGCTGCTGCTGCGCACCGAGATGACGCTGCACCCGGAGCGGCCCGAGGAGCCCAGCTGGCGCTGCTCGCTGTATGACGCGGTGATGCGGCCGGGCTTTGAGGACTTTGTGCTGGGCTGCATCCTCGTCAACGTGCTCTTCATGGCCATGGTGCATGCCGACATGTCAAACGAGTGGCAGGTGCGTGCGCTGCGGTGTTACGGCGTTGTGGTGTCGGCAGGTGATTCTGTTGTGGATGGGCTGGGGTCGGGGCGGCAGTGGCCGGCGCCTGGACGAGGAGAAGACGATGGCGCAGGCTTGCGGGTCAGAGCAGGGGTCCAGGCGGACAACGAGCCGGTGCACCTGGGCGGCGGTCATGGCAGGCCGACCTTTGCTCCTCGTGCAGACTTTTGCTCTTGCCCGTGCGCCGGCTCCACTCGGCCCCATTCACAGGACTGCATGTCATGGACCAACCTCATCTTCACGATGGTCTTCGTGGCGGAGGCGGCCGCCAAGATCACTGCCTTTGGGCCGCACAGCTACTTTCGGGACAAGTGGCACGCCTTCGACTTCTTCGTCGCGTGAGTATGCTCGCGCGCATGCCGTGCATTCTGCTGGAGCACAGTACACTTGTAGTGGGAAGCCTTATGCAAAGGATTGGCGCTTGCGAATGCCCGTTGCCGTTGGCGATCCGCAGCTTGCGCGGGACATCTCGTCCCGCCCGAACGCGGCACGTCCGTCGACCCCGCCCGGCGCCCGACCCACCCTGCCTAACCCTGGACTCCCCTCCCCGCAGCCTCATCTCCGTCGCCTCGGTGGTGCTGGACTTCAGCAACACACGCAACATCAGCTTCATGCCCGTGCTGCGCGTGCTGCGAGTGGTGCGCGTGTTCCGACTCATCAAGAAGGTGCGCCGCCGCCGGCCAGCGCCCGCGCAGCGCCCGGCGCCGAGTCCGGCACACCGCACGTACACGTGTGTGCGACGGCCCTTTCGCCCCAGCTGCGGGGTCATGAACCCCCGTCCTGGCGCTGACCTGGGCTGCTCCGCCTCACGCGCCTGCTCCCGGCCCACCTCCTTGTCTCGCCCCCAGGCGGAAGGAATGAAGCGGCTGCTGGTGACATTGGTGCAGTCGCTGCCGGCGCTAGCCAACGTGGGCACAGTCAGTAAGTGGCCGTTCGAGCCTGCGCCATCGCCCTGAAGCTGGTCGGGCCCCTGGGGCTGAGGTGTGGATGCGGGCCCCAGCCCACGGGCACGGCAGGCGCTGACCGCTGCACGTCCCGCCCGTCCCTCGCGCCCTGCTCTCCTCATCCCCCAGTGGCGCTCTTCTTCTTCATCTACGCCATCGTGGGCATGAACCTATTCGGCGGCATCAAGCAGCGCGAGTTCATCGACCGCCACAACAACTTCGACAACTTCCCCAGCTCCATGCTGGTGCTCATGAGGTGCGGAGCGGCCGCTGCTCCTCACCCGGGCCGGGCGGATGCCAGCACGGCTCTCCCTTGCTCCACAACCGGGCGCGCGGCTCCCCGAGCGCTGTTTAGTTTAGGCCCGTCCGCAGCAGCCCGCTGCCCCGCCAACCCATTCAATCAGCGCGCGTGGGGCCCGGGAGCATGCGGGCACAAGGGAGTTTTAGCTCGCCCTAGGACCTGTTCAGCCGTCCATGCCACCCTTCTCCCGTCACATGCCTCTCCCCACACACCCCACTGACCTGGCACCCTTCGCCCTTCTCCCGCAGGATCGTCACGGGCGAGAGCTGGTCGGGCGTCATGCAGGAGTGCATGATCACCACCGACTGCGTGCGCCTCACCGCCGACTGGAGCCCCGCCGACAACTCCACGGCGCTGCCCGCCGGCAGCTACGCGGACCCCGGCGACGCCCGGCTGGCGGGCGCGCCCGAGGGCCTGGCCCACGACGAGTGCTCGCTGCACCCTGCCGCCGCCGTCATCTTCTTCCCCACCTTTGTGGTGCTCTGCGGCTTCATCCTGCTCAACCTGGTGCGTAGGCCGGCAGGGGCTGGACCGGATCGGACCGGACCGGACCTGTGCTTGGGCTGGGCTGGGCTCCGCACGCACACGAATCCGGCCAGGTCATTGTAGAGGCTCCCTGCTCCCCGGCCCTCCGCGAGGGCCTACGTCGGTTGCCCCGCTCCTGCTCGTGCTTGCCTGCCGTGGCTCCCACGATGTACCAAAGCTCACCCCGCCCACCGACCCGAGCCGTGTCCCATGTGCCCGCTCCTCCTCTCCCCAACCCCACCCACCCACCCCCAGGTGATTGCGGTCATCCTGGAGAACATGATGATGTCGCAGACCGACGAGGGCCTGCCCGTCAGCCGCACCGCGCTGGGCCAATTCGTCGAGGTGTGGGCCCAAGTGGACTGCGGCGCCACCGGCTACATACACGCCTCGCGGCTGCCGCAGGTGCGGGCCTGGCGGGCGCTGACGCGGCGGTGGCGCAGTGCGAGAGAGGCCGCACGCTAGGGCGCGGGGCGGCCGTGGGCGCTGGCGCCTGGGCTGGCGGCAGGGCCGGCAGCAAGGCACCTCGCCGCAGCGTGTGTCGCGGTGCTTCGGGAGCAGGGCTTGCCGCTCGGCCGAGCGCCATGCGCCATGCGCCCTGGCTTCACACAACCGCACCTGCGTGCGGCCCTCGCGTTGCATGCCCGCCCTGAGCCCTGGCCGCGGCCCTCGCCTCCCGCACGCCGCGCAGGTGATCAACGCCGTGGAGCCGCCCATGGGCACCCGCGGCCAGGGCAGCGCGCGCACGGTGACGCAGGCCGTCATCATGAGCGTCGACATCCCCCTGCACCCCAGCAACACGGTGCGGCGCGCCGCTGCCGGAGGGAGGGGGCTGTACCAGGGGAGGCCAGGCAGGCGGCGCAGGCGCGGCAGCGGCAGCGGCAGCAGCAGCGACTGCTGCCGGCCTCGCGGCATGTCGCCCCCGCCGGCGGTGCCAGGTGCCTTTTCCGCAGCCCTTCGCATCCCGCGCGCACCGCTTCTCACGCCCAACGGCCGCTCTCCCTCTCAACCGCGTCTCTGCCCCGCTCACGCCCACGCCAGGTGACGTTTGTGGAGACGCTGCACGCGCTGTCGGGCCGTGTGGCGGGCACGGAGCTGCCCGAGATCGAGGAGGCGTGGCTCGTTGAGCGCTACGCCCGCAAGCTGCCCGGCGGCGGCGAGTCCTTCCCCAAGTACACCAGCGCCCACTACCACGCGGCGCTGTACGTGCAGGCCGCCATCCGCGGCTTCCTGGCGCGGCACCGCATGCGCGGCATGATGCAGGCGTACGCGGGCAAGGGCGACAGCGGCAAGGGCGAGGGCGAGGAGGGGCTGGGCGGCATGGGAGGCAAGGGAGGCAAGGAGGCGTGAGGGCGGCGAGGAGGGTGGGGGTTGTGGGAAGGTGGGGTGGGGGAGAGGCGGGGCAGGATGGCGGCGGCGAGGATGGACTGACGGAGAGACGTGGGTGCGGGCGAGAGGTGGGTGGACGTGGCCGCTGGCAGCGGATTTCACGTGCGGCTCGTATTCCCGCGTGCGTTGGTCTGTGTGTGTCTGTCAATGAACGAAGAAGCATCGCGTGGGCAAGAAGCAACGCGCGGGCAACGAATGGTTCGATTGTGCACCTGAGCATTGCGCGCAATGGATCTGTGAGTTGTGGTGTTCAGGTCGACGTGCTCTGGATCTATGCCGATTGGCATGCGCTGGCTTCGGGGCCGCGAGCGGGGGTCCTCCCGAAGGGCCCGGGCGTGCGCTGGCCCGCGGTGATTGCCGCGGCTGCAGGGCTGGGGCTGCTCGCGATTAAACTCATCATCGTGTGGCCGCCGCTGTGGTGCTAGACGCCCCAACGACTGACTACCGTAGCTGTGTGCTGTGTGGGACTAGGACCTCGGAAGGACATGCTGCGGGACCGCGGCGGGCGCTGCTGGGGTGTGTGTGCCGAGCAGCGGCACGAGCGGCCTGCGGGGCTGGGCAACGCAGCGGCGGCGCATCAAAGGCCGGGCTAGCTTGCTGTGGCTTGCGATGGGGTTGTAGCTCGAGGGCGGCAATGTGTGGGTAAAGTGTTTCACCGCACTGGGAGTTTGGCAGATGTGTCGGGTTGGAGGGGAGCGCCCCCTATGTGTCATGCCAAGACGAGCGTGCAGAGCACGCGCGGGGCAACCCTCCGTGCGCTCTTGGCTGCAGCCCTGTGATGCTGCGTCCCGTCTGGTACTACATGTATAAGCCCTGTGATTGGGTGCCGTTTCACCGCGCGCCGCCCACAAGGCCTACTGGGCCGTGGAGGCGAGTCCGATGTCCGTCGCAGCCAACTCCACCGGCCCCGCTCACGCCGGCTTCCGACGGCGACAGGCTGCGTGAGCCAGGCGCCAAGTCACCGGCTTGGTCGCGCCGTCATCTGCCTTGACCCTCACCCTTCCCCTGATCCAGCAGCGCGCGGCCCCACCTCGCCAGCCCCGGCTTGCCTTTGGTACTCTCCCCTGACTTCAACGCTGGCTACAACACCAAGGCCCCGGCCGGACGGCGGCGACAGCAGGCGGACCAGGGGGTCGTCCAGGTTGCGGTGGCCTCTCAGACTGGGCTCCGCGGCGCACACTCCCCTCGACAGCGGCCACGGAGGGCCCAAGCCCCTCGCGTCCTGAGCACCCCGCAGGTGCGCGCCGCCGGTGAGGCCCCCGACGAGGCCCCGCCGGGCTGAGGTGTGGGTCCGTACGCGGCTGCGCGGGAGTGCGGTCAACGGATGCGGCGCGCGCGCTGCGTTACAGGTGCGACGCGATTGTGTGGGCGCCAGGGGCGACTCTTTCCCCGTCGCGCGCGATGCCGTACTCTCGATCAACGACTCTTGGTTCAGAGCAGCGCTATATGTACGCCAAGTGAAGCTCGCAGGGCCCAAAGCTGCAAGCCCAACGCCCTACCCATCCAGCACATCCAGCGCGCAAAACCTGCAACCAATTGCCGCCTGCCTCCCCCGCTCGCCTGCCTCCCCCGCTCTCCTCCACGCCCCACCCTGTCACCACTCACGCCTCGGGCCCCGCGCCGCCGCCGCCGCCCCCGGCCCCGCTGATCCGCGCCCCCGGCGGCCGCGCCAGCAGGTCAACCAGCCGCCCGTGCGCCATGTCCACCGCCGCCTGCGCCTCCGCCAGCCGCGCCGCCAGGCCCTCCGACCCAAAGCCCTCGGGCAGCTCCGACAGCATGAGCTCGCAGCAGTTGGCCACCGCCTCCGCCTCGCCCGTCAGCTCCTCGGCCTCCTGCAGCGGGCCGGGCGCAGGCAGCGGGTGCACCGGGGGTCAGCATGGATTAGTCCTGCAGGCGAAGAGGCCGAGCCGGAGGCTCGGGCGGGCGCTGGTCCAAGCCAGCGGGCGGCCGAGCGGCTGGGCGGCAGGTCCTGGCCGTGAGACGAAGCGGCTTCACGGCCCGCCACGTGTGGCGAGGGACGTACGTCACAGGGCCTGGCCCCGAAACAAGATGGAGCATCCCCCAGCCGGGAGGACAGCGCCGCTGGCAGCGCGCGCGCCCCGCCACCGCTGGCGACTGGGTTCGCCCCCGCCCACAGCCCCGCCCGCCACAGCACAGCACGGCACGTGCTCTCACGTGCGGGGGGTACATGTTGGCCACAAGCGCCTCGCAGGCGGACCGCAGCTTGCCGGCGTGCCAGGCGATGCTCTCCCAGTCGTCGAGGCAGCTGGTGGGGCCCACGGCGGGGCCTGGGGCAGGGCCGGGGCAGGGGAACGGGTGCGTACCAAGGGTCAAGGTTAGCCCTGCTTCTCACGCAGTGCGGTAAGTGTCTGCACCGCCATGCCTCGCCCTGACCCACAGCGCCGGCGCCCCTAGCGCCTTTTCCTAGCTGCTCCCTCCTCTCGCCCAGCCCGACCGCGTGAACCCTCGCCGCAGGCTCCCTTCCACTCGCCCAGCTCGCCGCCTCGACCCCATACGCCCCTCCCCTCCCCTCCCCTCCCCTCACCCTCCAGCAGCGGCCGGCTGACGGCGCGCAGCGTGCCCTGCGCCGCCGCCAGCAGCTGCGCCGCACCCTCCGCCACCACCAGCTCGGCCGCGCTGAGCGTGCCCATGTCGCGAAAGTCGTCCTCGTCCTCCTCATCGTCTTCTCCCGCAGAGTCGTTGCCGTCGTCGTCGCTGCCGTCGCTGGCAGCCGCCCCCGACGCGCCCGGCGCCGGCCCGCGGCCGGGCGAGCTCGGCCCCGCGGAGGCGCTGGACCGGGCGCCGGCGGCCGAGGAGCTGCTCGGCTCGGAGCCGGCGGCTGCGTGGCCCAGCTCGGCCCGCGACTCCTCCAGCAGCTCGTCCAGCTGCGGTTGCGGTTGTGTGAGACGGAGTGTGGGACGGCAGCCCGTCGGGAATGCCGGAGCACAGCGCCGGCAGCGCGCTGCAGCAGGCTTGGCGATGCCCAGGCGACGGAGACGTCCAGTGCCCAGCCCCCGCGCTGGCTTGTTGGCTCCCCGCACCGGCCTGCCCATCCCCACGACCCCCCTCTTGTGCACCGCACCTCCTTGGCCGCCGCCTTGATGCCCTGCCCCACGTCAGCCAGCCTCCTGAACAGGCAGGCGCTGTTGTCCAGCGGCGCGGCCGCCAGCTCGTCGCAGGCGCCCCATACCAGGCCTGGCGGGGAACAGGGAGGGCAGGGCAGCAGGGCCGTTGCGGCGGCGCGCACGGGTAAGGGCCCTGGGTTTCGCCCGCACCCGGGCTGCGGTGTCCGCCAGGCCGGCGAGGGGAGCGACGGGGCGGGGAGCCGTGAAAGGGCGCGCGGGCGGGGGCGGGTGGCTTGCACGACGGCTGCGGGGGCGGCGGCGGGGAGTGCGGCCATGGTTCCGAGCCCGGCCCGGCCGTCGTGTCGGCCCGTGGCGGCGCGCGCTGCCCCGGCCTCACCCACTACCCGGCGCTGCTCCTGCGTGTCGTTGCCAGCCTGCGTGGGAGGAGCGCAGGGGGGAGGCAGGTGAGGTCTGCTTTGGCGCCACCGGGGTCGCAGCCACCGGGGCCGCCCTCGTTTCTGTCATTCATTCTTGCCCTACACCGATGATTTGGCTCGATGTAGACTACCGTGTTTCAACTCTTTTGACTGAGATACGATGGCGGCACCGGGGGCCGACCCTCAGGGAGCGCTCCATGACGCCGCGCAACTCCGCCGGGCCTACAAAGCCTTGTGATCCCGCGCACAGCACCCAAACACATGCACCACCCTTCCACACCCAGCCGGCTCCACCCTACAGCCCGGGGCGCCCCACCAGCGACTCCACCAGCTCCTTGGTCGGCTCCACCACGCCCCTGCACAGCCCGCGCAGCGACTCGAGCAGCGACGGCCCCGCGCCGCACGTGAAGCCGTGGCAGTAGCTGCGGCGGGGGGCGGGGGGCCGCGGAGGTGTGATGGGGTCCGAAAACGCAGGCGCTGCGCAAACCAGACTCGTGGATGACGGATGATGGGTGAGGTCACCGCGCCACAGCCGCATCCCGCACACACGCCATGCGCGGGGTCCGGGCCAGGAGGCAGGCAGGCCCGCGTAGCTGCGGGTTAGCGGTGCGAGCCAGCCGGCTGGGCAGGCCCTGAGGGGCTGGTTGCCACCGGCATGCGGGGCAGCGGGGCGCAGCGGCAGGAAGTTGAGGCTGCGTGCAGCCCCCAACCCCACCTGCACAGCGCTATGGACGCCTGCTCGATGCCGTACAGCACGCCGCGCAGCTCCTCATGCGAAACGCCAGCGCCGCCCGACGTCAGCACAGCGGCTGCGCTCGGGGTGGGCAGGGCGTGGGCAGGCGCCGGGTCAGCGCACACACAGCGGCGCACAGGTGCGATGGGCAGGCAGCGGACAGCTGGCAGCCGAGGGCAGGCAGGGGGAGCGGGCCCGCTGCCAGGCTTTGGTGCGCACCTTTTGCCGCAGCCTGCTTCATTTTCTCTGTGAGCTGCGGCGGGTTCAAGGGCGTGGGTGGGGAGGCGTGGTGTGCCGCCGCCGTTCGGGGGGCCTTGAGGAGGTCGCGGGGGTATGGCACGCCTGTCGACCCCCAGCGCACCTGTTTCAGCTCGACGCGGCCCCCGGGCGGTGGTCCCCCAGCGCTGCAGGGCGGACCATTCAATGTGGCTAGTGCTGCATCAATGGTGTCTTTCGCGGAGTCCGTGGGGCTTGGCGCGGGCGGCGCCATCTTTCACAGTCGCACGGAACTACGCCGATGAGATGCTTGGCTGCTCTTCGCCTCTTGTTAGGGCGCTGCGGCTGTCGGCGTCCGGAGGGCATCGCGTGACTGCATGGGAGCTTGTCCGAGCTCCGAGGGACAATCGCGCCCAAGCGCACTAATTTCTTTAACACAACACATACACGCATATACACCAGCTTTGTTCAACACGAGAATAACGCCATAGGGCAGCCTTTGCTGCTCGGGCCGAGTTTGCTCGATACACTCAAACTCGCGACTCTTCAACGATAGTTCGATGGTTGTGCTAGTACTCTCTGCTCCTAGCATTGCGGCTGGAGGGGTCATCAAGGCGAGCGCAAGCCTCGGCTGTGCGTCGTCAGCTCTCAGTGGTCTGCCGCTTCTACCTTCAGGAGGCTGCCCTGCTGTAGCAAGCACATCAGGCACATCAGGGAAGGGCCGGAGCACCACGGTGGAGGTGCACGCGCGCGGTTCGACAACAGCGCGACCGCGCTCCAGCACCAAGACGTCCGCGACACGGTGGCTCGAAGTAGTGTCCACGAAACCTCGACAGAAGCGCCGGAGGGGCAGCGGGGACGATGGCTCTGGTGACGACGACGGTGAGGCTCTCCTTCCGGAACACCGCGTTACAGCGCGCTAGCTTCGCTGTTCGAAGCTCAACAACATCTGCGTGGTACGGAGGTCGCTTGCCTCTGAGCGACTGGCCGAGGTTGCGCGCGCCTGATCGACCCTGATGCTCACCGCGCCACCCAGTGCTTGCGCACACCACGCCCCCAGCCCAACACGGCTCACAAGGCTTGCCAGCGCAGTAGCTAGCAGAGGCTTGCAGCATGTACGCGCCAAGGAACCCTAGAACCCGGTCAACGGAACCGTTCGAGTCCTCAGTCTCACTCCCGGCCCTGTGTCTCCTTGTAGGCGGCTCGGGCGGCGGCGGCTGGCGCGGCGGCAACTTCAACGGCGGGCACGGAGATTTTGGCGGGTACTCCGGAGGCGACTGGTGGAGCTCCTGGCTGGCGTACGAGGGAGGTTGGCTCTGGCCGGCGATTGTTGCCACAGCGGTCCTGCACACCCTCAGCACGGGCGTGAGCACTCTCCTGATTGCGCCCGTAGAGGAGCCGCGGCGCACTCCTCGGTTGCGGCTGCGCGCCAGCGCTGCCGGCGCGTCGGCGTAGCCGCTGGTGTGCAAAGCGTATTCGGGACCACCCATCGGTGCCGTGTGTACAGGCTCCCTCCGCTATTGGATGATGGCGCCGGGATGTATTGACTGTGTCTAGGTCGGGCGGGGCGGGCCAGGCCAGGCAGGGCGCCAGCGATAGACGCGCCGCTGTGCCCGCCAGACGCCGAGCGACGTGCCCGCACGTGGCGCGCAGGCAGACGTTGTGGGTCGTTCTCGGGGCTCTCCGATATCGGTAGCAGCCGGTGGCAGGGGTGCTGTGTTGCACCCTGATGCCCTTTTTGCGCTACCCGTGTATGCTCGGGGACCACGGAGCAGCCTTGCTCCCGCGCAACCTCGCGCCCCTAGCGCGGCACCATCCCGCTGCACGGGTGCCGAGTTCTTCTTTACTGTTTGCGGGACGCATCCTGCGTTGTATACTATTGCATCTTGCAACCTCGCCGGTGGGGTTTGGCAGCAGGGCTCTCGTTTGGCCACCAGGGGCAATTGGCGGGGGGAGTCCTGACAGCTGCGCAAACCTCATGGTGTGTAATCTTACAGGGCGCCAATTGCCTCGGCCCCTGCTTTCATGTTTGCTGTACGGTAGGTAGGCAACTTGTGAAGGTATCTGCGTTAGACGTTTGGGTGAGAGTGGGTTGGGCGCTCGGTGTGTTGCTCACGCGTACGTGGGATGTCGGACTGGCGTTGCCGCGCGGGGCAATGGAGGCCGCGCCGCTGCATGCGGCGGGGTGCCTAGGCGGTGACGGGTTGCGTGCTTATCCTGTAAGCCTGCAATTGAAGTTCGGCCTGCGGCAGTGCAGCTGCTACGCCGCATGTGTCTATACAAGGCAGCAAAGCTACGGGCCTCAGTACGCAATGACCAGCGGATGTCCGTGATGCCGCTCTCTGTCTAGGGCTACCAGCGGATGGCCGTGATGCCGCTCTCTGCCTTGGGCTGCCGTAACTGAAAAACTCGCAGATGCAAGGCTGCCGTGTACGGCGGCGCCACGTCCCCCACGCGGCGGCTCAGCGCTGGGCGTGCTGACGGTGATGTGCGGACTACCGGTACAGGTGAATGCCCGCTTGACACGAGTTGACACGAAGACAATCGGTTCAGTCCAATGTCGGAGGAAGGGCAAAGCCCAATCCTTAACCCGCGGCGAAGTCTGGTTCCTTCCGTCCTGCCCCCCACCTTCAGCATAATTCAAGTATACCGAAACCAGCAGACACCAGCAACACGCACCACGCGCTTGGACGTCGAAAAGCGTTGATTGAGCACGCGCATGCGGGGCACGTCCAGGACGAACTACGGTAGGTTCTTTACCCAAGTCAGGCAGGGAAACGCTTGGGACCATGCCAGCCGCCCTGCCCCTGGCTAACCTTGCACAGCCAGAAGCGGCAGCATGACAGCCAGACGGCCTCTGACCAGCGCTACCGCTACAGCCGCCAGCAGGCACAGCCACCCCGTGCCGCCCGAGGCCAGGAGCCGCCGGTGGCCTCGGCCGCTGTCCCCGCTGCCGCCCTGCTTGATGCCCCCATTCCTATCTACTCCGTCCATCCCACACCGCACATGCACCGAAGTGAGCAGCGCAGTGCAGGGAGCATCATGGACCGCCGGCCCGTGCCCAAACGCTGCCGCAACCGACCGTTGCACTCCGTGTGTTCGGCCGAGCGATCAGCCGCACTCCCACCTGTCGCCGCTCGACGCCATCGTTGCCCCGGCAACCACACAGGCTGCCTGGCGTCAACACCATACGACCCTGATGGCCAGATGCGGCCGTTCCTGCCATCTTTTGCCGGGCAAGTTCCCCACAAGTGCCACGCAGGTGCAACAGCACTCGACCTCATCACACACACCCTGGGGTTCTACGCAACACTGGAACACACATACCCTGGGCGTGCCGCGCAGGTCGTGTTATCAAACGTTCCTACTTCGCAACGCATACGGTTCCTTCGGCACGGCGCTGGGCGTCGCTCCCCGCACTGGCGCACCCAACTTAACGCATCCCTGCTTGCCTGTGAGGCACTTTCCCATCTACGTCTCTGGCCTACACCCACATACGCATGTCGCCCGCCTCACCGCGACCCGCCGCCTCTTCGGCCGCCACCCTGCGCTGCGCCGCCTTGGCCGCTAGCTGGGGGCACGCCTGCTTGTGGCTGCCTCGCCAGTGCTCGGTCTGGCACGCCCGGCCGCAGTACGCCGCCTCGCCGCAGCGCCCGCACCACGCCAGCGGCCGCGCCTCCGACGGCCCGTCCAGCGTGGCGCAGTCGGGGTTGGAGCAGACGGCCAGGCAGGGGTGGCGGGCGGGCAGGTACCGGAAGTGCGAGTTGCTGCTCAGCGCCACCATCGCGGTCAGCTCCCGCTGCGCCCCCGGGTCGCCGTAGCGCTCCGCGATACGCCCCAGCAGCGCATCCATGTGTTCGGGGCTAACGGTGTCGTCTTCATCGTTGTCGTCCTCCCCTAGCGCGCTGCCCCCGCCTCCTCGCGTCCGCGCCGCCGTCTCGCCCGCGGCCGCCTGGCGGTCGCTGTGCTCCGCTAGGTCCCGCAGTGCCGCCAGCAGCTGCGGCCGGCCGTGCCGCGCCAGCAGCGTCTCGGTGAGGCCGTCCACCACCAGCGACCGCTCCTCCTGGCTGCCCAGAGCCATGCCACCCGCCTCGCGCGTGCTGGCGGCAGCGCGGCGGGTTGTGATGGGTATGCCCGCGTACTCGCTAACGTCGCGCAGGCGCGCGAACGCGACCAGCAGCTCAAGCAGGTCCAGGCCAGTGGGCAGCAGCATGGCGTCGACCAGGCTGCCCGGCCCAAGGTAGCCGTTGCGAGCGGCGGCCGACGGCGCCGCCAGGGCGGCCGCGCCGCGCGGCGGCGGCGGCGGCGGCTCAGCGGCGGCGGCGAGCGTGATCAGCTCGGCGAGATGGATGGTCAAGGCCCTAAATTCGTGAAGGACGCAGTGCCACTGGACGCTGGCATCCCTAAGGAGGATGTCAAGATCGCTGCCGCTGTCGCACCCGCCATCGCTGCCGGCCCCGCCGCTGCCGGCCCAGTCGCTGCCGCCGCCAGCGGCGCCGTCCGCAGAGCCGCCGCCGTGGACCTCAACTATGGGGGAGAGCGCACGCCGCAGCTGCAGCACGAACGCGGCGACGACGCGCAACGCGATGAGGTGATTGCCGACCAGCGCCGCACGCATGGGCACGATCTCCCGGCTCGTCAGCACCGGCAGCCACTGCGACATGGCGAACGTTCCCAGCTCCGCACGCTGCGCCGCCGGCACGCTGTCGACCGCCAACGCGCCGCACGCGCGTTGCAGCCAGACCAGGCGCGGCACCGCAGACGTCTCCACCTCAACGCACGCATTCAGCGGCAGCGGCAGCGATGCGTCCCAGCCGTGGTGGGTGCGTGCGCTCGTGCCGACGGGGCCCGGCGGCGGGGAGGGGCTGGGCATATTGGGCAGGACCAGCGCCAGCGTTTGCTCCAACAACGCGGCGAGCAGGGAGGAGTGGAGGAGCTCGGCATGGGCGACTGGCGTGTTGGCAATGGCGGGGTCCATGGCGAAGGGCATCATGCCGCAGGTTATGCCACCGCACCACATGGCCGGAGCGGAGAGGCCTTTGAGCGCCGTCGCGGCCTTGCGCAGCGTCACGATGAGCGCCGCCACCTCCCGCCGCTGCCCGTGCGCTAGCAGCGCCGGCCAGACGCCCGACCAGCGCAGCAGCACGTTGACCGTGGACACCACGGCCTGGGCGGCCTCGGGCGTGCGCTGCGCCGCCAGCCGCCGCAGCACCGCCTCGAGCGCCGGCACGAAGCCGGCCGCCAGCGCACAGCGGAGGCCGTACGCGCAACCAGCGGGCTCTGCTGCGACGCTGCGATCGGCGGCGCCGGCCGCCGCCACCGCGCCCTCCGGCACCTCCAGCATCAGCAGGTAGACGCAGCACCGGAGGAGCGGGTCGTACGGCGCCTCGGCGTCCCAGACGCCGTACAACCGCAGCACCAGCCGCCACAGTGGCAGAGCGCGCGGCGCAGCGTCGCGTGGCCGCATCTCCGTGACCAGCCGGGTCAACACCAGCGCTGCTGTGATCTGTCTGCCGAGAGGCAGCGGCCGCGGCCCGGCGGCCTCCAGAACCTCCCAGGCCGCGCCGTACAGCATGTCGTACGCCTGGCAGGAGGTGTACGGCAAGGCGGGCGGCGGCGGCGGCGCCGGATCGTCACGGTCCGGCAGGAGGCCGCATGGCGGCTGCGCCAGCGCCGGTTGCCGGGTCCTCGGCACCGTGACTTGCCACGCCAACGCGCCCGTGCACGCAAGCACGCTGAGGACCTCCGCCGCCGACCACGTCGACGCCGCAGACTGCGGCCCCTGTGGCTGCGGCGGCGCCAGCAGGCCCTCCGGCAGGCCGTGCGTGGGGCCCTGGTCCCCCGCCAGGCGGCGCCGCTCCGCCACCAGCTCCGCACCCAGCCAGAACTGCAGCCGCGGCCCGGCCAGCAGCCGCCGGACCTGCGGGCGGGTGGGCATGGAGCAGCATGCGCGCCTCTGACACGGCCATACATCGCACGCAGCTCGCGGCACTGAACCAGGGGCTCACAGGGGCCGCTGCCACCGCCAGAACGAGCCCATCCGCCCACGGTCGCGCAACCCGGCGCAGCGCTCCCGCCCATCCCGCGCCGCCCCGTCCTGCTCGCTCGTGTCCGGGGCCCCCTCGCCTGCACCAGCAGCGCCCCCAGGTCGGCGCCGCGGCTCTCGGCGCTGTACGCCAGCAGCACGGCGCTGGGCTCCGGGTGCAACGCCTCCACGGGCGGCAGCTCCTCGCCCGGCAGCAGCGCGGTCTGCAGCAGCGACGCCAGGCACTGCCCCGCCGCTATGGCCACGCTGAAGAGCGCGCCGTCCAGCCCGGCACGGGCTCTGGCCGCATCGCCGCCCGCCGCGGCGGCCGCGACCTCCAGCGCCGCGCCGCGCTGGCGCAGCGCCAGCACCGCCCCAGCGGCGTGCTCCATCAGGCAGCTGGCGGGTAGGGCACGGGGGGTGAGGTCACAAGGGGCGGCGCGCGACGGGGTAGTGCGGCTGCCACTGGCGCGGAGGGCCGCCGGGATGGCTGGCTGCGCTGCTGGGTAAGAGAGTCCCGTGAGCCAATGGCCCCGGACCCGTCGCTGTTGTGGGCTGGGTGCGCCAAGGGTGCTGGCAGCCGCGCATGCAGCGCGCGCGTGCGCACCCAGCCGGCAAGGGCAGCGTTCACCCAGAGCTCTACTGCGCCCAGCCAGTCCCGGCCAAGCTGGAGAGCCGCTGAGCGCGAGGCGGAGCAGCACAGTGAGCCTCGGGTATGGTGGGGGAGGCGGAGGGAGGAAGGGCAGTGGTGCCGTACCTGGACTCCATGCGGGTCAGGAGGTCGCCGAGCAGAGGCGAGCAGCAGAACGTGCCGCACACGCGCCTGCGGGCAGGGCGGGGCATGGCGGGGCCGCGGGTCAGAGCGAGGGTGCCGTCACGTAAGGCGCTGAGCGCCAGGGCTTGGTTCCAAGGACTCATCGCAGCGTCCTGCGAGCGGCAGCTTGTGGGCAGGCACTCACTCGAGAGCCATAAGGACGGATAGCACCATATTGCACTGTCCTGATTGCACGTCGGGACGCGGCGCCGGCGCCGGCTTGGCGACGCGGGCGAAGAGCAGAGCCGCTGCGTCCATGTAGCCGGCCCGCAGCAGAGCGCGGAGCGCGCGCTGCGGCAGGGGCTCTGCCGGAGGTCGCTTGGCAGAGGAGCTGGCTGCCCCGTGACCAGCAGAGGACGGCCCGGCGCCGGCTGCGCTGCGCTGGGCCTTGGACTTAACTAGCTGCCTGTCGGGCAGCAGATCGGTTGTCAGCTGAAGTAGGTAGATCGCGTCACGCTGCCGATCATTGAAGGCGGGGCGTTCCGCACACATGGCTGCGGTGCGGAGAGCCCAGCCGTGCGCACAGACAGCGCCCAACCAAAAGCGAGACGCAACATCAGTCGCTTGCGTCTCCAGTCGAGAGGCCAGCCCTCGCAGGGCTCCAGCGCCACCCGCGGCGTCTAAAGTAGTCTGTAAGGATGCCTTGGCACTCCTAGGAACGTCGCCGAGGGGGCTGGCTGCGATGCGCTCCAGAGATAAGGCGGCATTCTCGATGAGGCCCGCTGGAGGCTGCGGGTGGGCTGCACGAAGTTTAGCCGGCATGGCGACAGCTGCCCAGGTTTGCTAACAGTAGTTAATCGTTATGCCTCCATCACATGGTATACAACAGCAACTATGCCGCAGCACCGCGGCAGGGGTGAACAATGCACCATGAATGCGGACGCAGCAATGTTGCTGGGCCCGTGCCCCGTTGGCCGTTTATTTGCTACCTATGGCACCTACGTAATTCATTGTTAATTAATACGCTGGCGCACGCTCCTAGTCCACGGCGAGGGGCCTGCGCCGGCTGTCCGGAAGGCCGTGCTGCGCTGGTCGGGGGTCTGGCTCCCGCTGCTGGCGCGGCGGGAGGTGGCGCGAGGTGGCGGCGCTCGTCGTGTCACTGTGCCAGAGCGCAACGCCGCGACAGGGTTACACGGCATCTCCGCGCCAGCCCTTGGCATCGCGATGCGGTCGGCCGCCTCATGCCCCTCGCCGTGGCCCCAATCATCGCCAACACGGACAGCGAGCTCCTCCACTCGGCCTTGCTCGCCGCGTTGTTGGAGCAAACGCCGGCGCTGGACATGCCCAGTCCCTCCCCGCCGGCGGGTCCAGTCGGTACGAGCGCCAAGGACGACGACGGCTGGGACGCCCCACCCACTTGCTGCCGCTCAACGCGTGTGGGGTTAAGCCGACGTCTGCGGTGCCCCGCATGGACTGCCTGACGCGTGCGGGCGGCGTGCTGGCGCGGGGCTCGCAGCCTCGCGCCTGAGGGCCTTCCGCGTCATGACCCTCGGGTTGCGGCTGTGGCGTTCTGTGCGGATGCGCGCCATCCAGCGAGCGCGAGGACGCGGATCCGCACGAGGGGTTTTGGCAGGAACGACGGCCCCCAGCAGCGACGGCCAGCACACGAGCAACGGCAGCCACTGCGGCTCTGGCAGCGAGCCAGGCCGCGGCGGCAGCGGCAGCGACAGCGGCAGCTGCGACGAGGGTGGTACCGATGGCTGCGACAGCAGCTTGGACAATGGTACCCTGGCCACCGCCAATATGTACCGCAGCCCTGCCTTGCTGCTGTACGCCGGCCTGGACCTGCTGGAGCTGCTCACGTGCGTGGCCGGGCTTCCTGGGGAAATCTGCGCCGGCGGGCTGTGCGTCACACGCCGCAGCGCGGCGCTGGACCGGCGCCAGCTGGCCGGTGTCATGGCTATGGGAAGCCAGGGAGACTGCGCGTTGGTGGTGGACGGCGCCGCCAAGGCGCTGTTGGCGCGGCACGGCCGGCCACCGCTGCTGGCGGCGCTGCGGGACCTGGCAGAGTACGGCGACCGCAAGGCGGCCGCGAACCTCTGCGGCGGCGCGGGCGCGAGGAGGCGGGGGCAGGGCGCCTGACCACGACTTCGCGGTCGTGACGAGGGAGAACGAGCTGGCTGTGATGGAGCTCATGCGGGCGAGCTACGGCGACCCCGGGGGTGGTGCGCGTGCTGCGCATGAAGCGGGAGGTCCTCCTGGTCCTACGTGGCGCCGTTCTGCAGGCCGCACTACCTGCACGCCCGCCGCCACTGCCTGGCCGTCTGCTCAACCCCGACTGC
Source organism: Chlamydomonas sphaeroides (assembly GCA_001662425.1). Lineage (NCBI taxonomy): Eukaryota > Viridiplantae > Chlorophyta > Chlorophyceae > Chlamydomonadales > Chlamydomonadaceae > Chlamydomonas > Chlamydomonas sphaeroides. Next base: position 34,032 of record BDDC01000439.1, read on the forward strand.
GCCACGCCGGGGCGGGCCGTCGGGGGTGCGGCCGCTGGCGCAGTGTGGGCGCCGCGGCGAGGCAGCGTACTGCGGCCAGGCCTGCCAGGTGGAGCACTGGCGAGGGAGCCGCAGGCAGGCATGCCCCCAGCTGGCGGCCTAGGCGGGTGCGGAGCGGTAGGAACTTGCAGTAATTGTGATGCGGTTGTGCGACTGTTATTAAATAGTAAGACCTGCTTTAAATGACTTCTGTTGGCTGGTTGTGCGTCTCCTGTAGGCCGAAGGCGACTGTACGCCGCGCCCCACCGGTCCTCTACGCGCGCGGATGCGGCCACTGGCTATGCTGCGTCTGTTCCTTCTATTGCTCTCCCATTGCTCAAACGTCTTGCACCGACTTGCGATGGGGCCGCCATCTCCAGGCGCCAGGTATTGCGCCCTGGGGCCTCAGCAGAGGCCGATGCGCGTGCACCCGGTGCCCCGTGCAGCAGGAGGCTTGCCCGCCACACCGAGATAGATGCTGATCTCCGGCACCTAGAGAGCAGAGGCCGCAGCTGCACAGCACGGCTGCGTGCTCCCTGCCCGTGTGACCCTGCCGCCGGCTTTGGCTTGTGCGGCGAGCACGGTGCCGGCCCCAGCAGCCTAGCGGGCAAGGCCTGCAGGCTGGCCCCTGGCCTGCGGCAGTCAAAAGGTGCTGGTGGAGGCTGCGGCATGCCGCGCTGCAGCAAGAGCACGTCCACGTGGCGCCTGGACCAGGGGGCGTGCGAGGCGTGCATTTTACGCGAGAGGCGTGCCACTTGCGCGCGAGAAGCACCAGTTGGAGAGGTGCGAGGCGCTGGCGTGGCTCGGTGGCTTTGGCCGTGTGCCAGGTGAGGTGTACCGGTAGTGGTGGTACGTCGAGAGCGGAGACCACAGCGGCACACCCTTAGCTGCGCGCACACGGCCCGTGCACTCCTAGCACTAAGCTCTCGCAGCAATCTCCGCTTGCAGTGGTGCTCGGGTGCATGGGTTGCTCCAGTTGGTGCGGTGGCGTTGGCACAGAAGATTGTTGTCTGGGTCAGTGTTGTGTTCGTTGTTGCTCGTACGCCTGGCGGCCTGGGGTCGGCCAAGGTTGCTGTCCTTTGCTTCAACCTAGGTAAAGCAGGCATGCGTATGCATTTCCCTGGTGTGCGGAGGCTGCAGTCGTACGGAGGCTTTAATGGGCAGACGTGCGAACAGAGGGTGTTCCTTGTGTATGTACTGCATTCTCACAGTGTTTCTTGGGCAGTCCTTACCTGTCCTGGATGCTCGCTCCGTATTGTAGTATCATATACGCGACTGACATGACTGTAAACGAACGTGCAAGCAGCCGACGTTCCGCGACGTTCCCTTCTGCAAAGCGGCAAGCTCCTCATGCAACTCGCATGCTGAGCGCCGCACGGCAGGAGCCCAGCCCTCTCGCGCCCCTTATGAATAGTACTTGATCTTTCCTGCATGTACTCTGAATACGCAACACTGGTTCTTGTGAACGCTCGTGACTCCAGGCTGATATCATTAACCCCTGTTTCAAGACTGGATAGCGGTCCTTGTGACAAGGATTAAGATGGGCGATAACATCAAGGCCGAGGCCATCAACGTCACCATCAAGTGCGGGCGGAGCGGATGCCATGCCCGACGCGAGCGCCAGCTGCTGCCGCGCACAAGCCATCAACTGTTGCTGGCAGCCCCGATATGTCCGTCAACGCACGTGCCGTCCGTGCGCTCCTGGCTGGCTTGTCAAACGCTGGATCCCGCGCCGCGCGCAGGTCGCCAGACGGGGACACGGTCGCCTTCAAGATTAAGAAAACGACAAAAATGAGCAAGGTGTGGCGGTAAAGGCTTCGCAGGCCAGGGGTTTTCGCCACGCGTGCCCTACCCAACGCGCACCTAGCAAGCCATGCAGCCTGCCTCTGTTCGAGGGCAGCGCCAGCTACACAGCATGCGACTAGCTGGACCCTTGTGACGGCAGGGTGGCAAAGCCCGCCCTGTCTCTATCAGCCCTGTGGCCGCACCCAGCCGCCCCGCTGCGCTTCTCTGGCCGCCCCCTACCCAAACACCCGCACCAGGTCTTCACCGCATACGCCAACAAGAAGTCGGTGGCAGAGAACCATTACAAGTGCGTCCGGCCGACGTACACAGCCGTGCCCATGCCGGACGGCCCACCGACCCCAGTCGGGCTGAGTTGCGGGGGCTTGCCCTTGCCGGACGGCTAGCTCGGCCGCCAGGCCCGCTGCAGTGCTAGCGCTGACGCCGTGGCTGGCGCAGCAAGCCTTGCCCTAGTACCCAGCGGCAGCTCTCGCCTGTTTCTCGCGCCGCCACCTTACCTGGCGTCCGCCTTAGCTCAACACCTGCGTCGCCCTGCGCACCCACGCGTGCCCTTGCCGCCGGCGCAGGTTTGTGTTTGACGGGCAACGAGTGGGCGGCGACGTTACGGCGCAAGAGGTGCGGCAGCGGCCACGCCAGGGGTGTGGCGTCGGGCTGGACGGATACGGGATCGTACGCCAGCGGCGCACCGTCGGATGCCAAACACACAGCCGCCGCCGCAGGGACCTCGCCGAGCGCAGGGCGCTGTCCATGTCCTGAACCGCCACGTGTGCTGTACAAGATCTGTTGTATAATCCGCCAGGCGGCTGTCTATCCCGTGGGGCCGCCCAAAGCCCTGAACCGCGCGCCTGCGACTGCGCATCGTCGCGCGTGACCGTGCCCTTCACAGCGGACTTGCCGCCCTCCTCCGCTCCTTTCTCCCGCAGCTTGGACTCGAGGACCAGGACGTAATCGATGCATTTGTGGAGCAGGTCGGCGGGCGCTAACCGGCTGGGCCCAGCGCCTCGGCAGGCTGTCTGGCGGGGCTGCATGCCGGCGCGTAGTCCACCAGGGATGAGCGCTGGAGTGGCAGCGGTGGGCTGGGCCCCATGCCGGCAGCGTGGCGGTGAACGGGCTGCGCTGCTCGGTGCGCATGCATGCGGACAAGACCCCCTGGGTGCTGCCCCACTGGGGCTGCCACCAGAGTGTGCTAGGGTGCTGTCGGCGAGCACACCGCTAGGGCTGTGCAAGCCGGACATGCGGAAAGGGCAGGCGGAGGGGCGGGCGGAGGGTCTCGGCCATGTTGCTTGGGACGCCGGGCCGCATGGTGGTGTGTGGGGGCAGTGAGAGCCAGGAGGCCCGCTGCTGATGAGAGCGGCTGCACGCAGCCAAGGTGCGTTTGCGGCAAGGTGTGTGAATGGCAGGGTGTGTTTCTTGTGGCGGTGGCCCCTGGCTGGCGGCGGTGTGCCTTGGCCAGGGTTGGGAAGGGAGGCGGGCGAGGGTTCACTGGACCTGAGCTCTTGGGCCGCTCCTGGATTTCAGTCCGGCCGGCGGCTGAAGGGTCCCAATCAAGTGGGCTGGAGGGTTGGTGGTGGTGCAACGCCACGCTGGCGCGGACGGCGATGCAGTCGCAAGCCCCTGGCGGGTGGTGCTGCATGGCCACAGCGTGAGCCGCGTGGGCAGGACGTTGGCGTTGTGCGAGGGCGGCGTGGGTGCGGTTGGTTGATGTCGGCAGTCGGAGGCGCCGTGATGCGGGCCTGGGTGCAGGCTAGGCCAGGTAGGTGGAGGCAGTGGAGGCAGCAGGTGGGGGCGGGGCTGGGGGTCGCAGGCACCGTGTCCGCCATGCACCCGCGTGCTATGGTGGCAGCGTGCGGCCCTGATGCAACACCGCAGCTGCCTAAGGGATCCTCCGGCAGGCCCCCTCCCGCAGCGTGTAAGGCAATGGACATGTGCCGCATATGTCGAACGAAGGACCCGGGGCGGACGCGGAGCCGCCGTTGCGCCTCGTGACGCAGCCCCCCGAGGCCCTGACATGCCCGGCTGAGCGCGCGGTGCAACCCTGATGGCGGATGGGGTTACAGGCGAGTGGCACGGCGGCTTGGCGGCGGGTCACTGGCGGCAAGGGGCCGCAAGGACGTGCGGTCGGGGGGACGGCCACCCGGCCGAGCGTTGAGTACCTACCCCCTCAAGCTTTCCACTTTCACGGGCTGCTCAATTGTATTATAGAACTATGCGAGCGCCTCCTGACGTTCGTTGTCGCTGGAGCGCCTCCTCACGTTGTTGCTGGAGCGCGTGCGGTGCTGTGCGTGCCAGCGCAATCGAGGCAGGAGGGCGAGATCTCGCCCCTGGGCGTGGACGCGCCTAGCGCGCCAGATAGAGGTCCGGCGCTTGCGCTTGCATAACTATACATTCTTAGAGAGCTGCTTCCGACGTCTGGAGGCAGGCAACGCTCGTCGGCCCAGGATGAGGCATTCAGCTGTCGCCGACCAGGCGGCCTCGGTGCTCGCGCGCTTGTGCTGCAATGGCGGAGAGCGGAGGAAGGCGGACATTCCAGGTCACCTTCAGGCGGGTTGCGCGGGGCGCCTGGTACCGTGCCGCGCTGCCGGCCGTCGCCGGGCCGCCGGGTCGCGGCGCTGCCAGCTGCGCAGGCCTACGCAGGCTACGCTGCTCAAAGCTGCGCCTCACACGTGCTGGGAGCAAGGGCCCGCATCGATCGGTGCTCGTGTCCAAGGCCGCCGCGGAGAGACATGCGTCACGGTCCAAGTCTGCGCTCCTGGGTGCCTAACCCCCGCCGTCCTCCTACATATACATCCCAGGTGCCAGAACGGCGAACAAACAGTCTTCAGAATCAGAAACAGCACAAGGATGCAGAAGGTGTGCAGCGCGCGGGTGCGGTCGCGTGTTTATTTAACGACAAGCAACAAGATGAAGGGGGGGTGGCCTGGGTTTGCGGTGCAGGGCAGATCACAGCCAGAACGTGATCCACCCAGCAGAACACCTGCTGCCTCCGTCACAGGTGTTTGAAACCTTCAACAGCAAGATGTCAACGGAGGAGGGCTTCTACCGGTTGGTCTGTCTCGTCACGTGCATTGCCGCTGACCAAGTATGACGCAGTCCTCCCCAGCCACTCTGTCAAAGACAGGGCACCACCGCGCCACCCCACCGACTAGCGGACCGCCGCCACCCCCTGTGCTGCCTCCCCCCCGCTTCACACGACGCTGGCAGGTTCGTGTATGACGGTGTCCGGATCGGTGACGTGTCTGCGGAGGAGGTGTGACCAGTGCGGCAGTGTACACATCAAGGCTTTCGAGGGCCCTGAAGCAGCACTCAATGGCGGCTCCATGGGCCAAGGGACGATTAATCAACGGTCTGACGCTGCTTGTGGTGGTGACGCCCCCCGGCATGTACCCCGCCTGCGCAGCTGGGGCTGGAGGATGGGGACGTCGTGGATGTGCTGACGCCCCAGGAAGGCGGCAACACTGGCAACTAGCCAGCGTGGGCTGCATGGCTGGAACTCAGCCCAAGAGAACACCAAGCAGTCAAGGGATCGCACCGTCACAGAGCTCTTCAGAACTTATTGAATGGCGAGCAGCCACGGGCGCAACTGGACAAGGCGCCAGGCGCAGGGGCGGTGGGTGTGCATAACGAACAATGAAGCTTCCAAGTAAAATGATCATTATTATAAGCTAGAACTAAGATCATGTGTGACACGGGAGTCCCCCCTGCGTGTAACATGATTGCACCCGTCTGTGGACGGGGGTTGGAACGGTCATCGCAAGGGCTGCCAGCCCGCTACTGCAACAGCGAAGACCACGGGTGTCCCTGGCGAAGAGAAAGGCAAAGGAGCCACGTCAGGGGCCTTCTTAGCCGGGTGGGACTCAGGTGATCGTCGACTGGCACTGAAGACCAGTTGGAAGTGCTTTGGCGACCTGGATCCAAAGCTTCTTGACGTGAAAGGCAGCAGTGCTGCCTGGCTTCGCTTTAGTATTCCATATGCTGGTGGGGCCGGGGGCGGCTGCGGCGGTTGGCGGCGGGGGAGGGCGGGGGTGTGCGGTTGGCGTGCAGTTCAGCACGAACCCCGATCATTGCGCGGCAGACATCAACATGCCGCTCAGTTCCACGCGTGTACCCACTCACCTTTATAGGAGACAACGGCTTCAGTGTGCTCCGCTCGACACGCGCAACGACAGCTCGCGACTTACTTGCCATTTGTGCCGCGCTTGCCTCGAGGTAGCCGCCATGGGCGAGGGAGACGGTCCACTGCCCAAGTCTGAGGCTATCACCATCACCCTGCAGTGAGCCTGGGCGGGCGCGGGTCACTATCGCGCCATGCTCGCAACGCGATTCTTCACGCACAGGGCGCAGGACAACCACATGCTGCAGTTCAAAATCAAGAAGAGCACGGCGTTCGAGAAGGTGGGCCTACGTGTGAGAGCGTCTGCCTCGTGCCGCCCAAACCCGCCGCTGCGACCAGGGATCCCTCCTGGCTGCGACCCGCAACCCCACCTCCCCGCACGGCGACCAGGTGCTGAAGGCCTACGCCCAGAAGCGCTCCATGGACCCTAAACAACTCCGGTACGCCGCCAAGGCTCCGCGATTGCATAGTGCGGCGGCCAAGGTGATGCATCGCTGGCAGCTAGGCCGCACGGCGGGTGCGACCCCATACGGCCACGTGGACCTCGGCCACCCGTCGAACCCCCAACCTTATCGGCGGCCCTCGGCACCACCACACCGCCTGCTGCCCCCCCTAGGCTGATGTTTGAGGGCAACTTCCTGCAAAGCGGAACGACACCTGAAGCGGTAAGCGGCTGGGCGGCTGCTGTTGCACACGCATGAGGGCCCCACCTTGCCCGGCGACTGATGGGGGCGTCGCACACTGCCGCAACGCTGCAGGCCATCCCGGCAGCCCATCACCTTGCCCCTCTCCGCAGCCCCGTGATACCACCCTGCTCGTGCCTGCCTGCCTGCCTTGCCTGCCCGCAGGCTGGTGTTGAAGACGGTGACGCCATTGATGTGATGATCGAGCAGCTTGGCGGGGCCGCGGGGCCGTGAGGCGGGGCCGCGGGGCCTTGAGGCGCGCCAGCAGCTGCCAGCCCGGGGGGCTCAATTTGGAGTGAGGAGCGCATGACTTGCATCGCTTGGGATCGTCAGGGGGAACGACCGCAGCAGGCGAACCTACAAACTTGACTGCACCGCTGCTTGCCAGGTAGCTGAGCGGGGGCGCAGCCCCGGTGAAGCAGCAGCGCGGGGCGCGGTGTTGCAGGTTGGGCATGGCACAAAAAGTGACAAGCCGTCGCGCAGGTTGTCGTCATGGGCACAGGTGTTCCATTGCACAAGGGAAACTATGAACTAGGTACCGCAGGGTGGGCGACCCGCGCGGTGGGCCGCCTCGACCGAGCTGCTCGATGTGCTGGTGGCCCCCACAGCCAAAGGGGCTGTTTGTTGCACACTGGCGTGGCCTCCAGGGTGTGATGCAGTGGGAGCGGGCGGGTGGCGCCGTGCAGGCTGCTGCCTGGCTGCGCTGCAGGGTGGGGTGCGAGGGCTTGGCAGTGCGGGGGCGGCTGCCGCGGCAGTTCGCGCCGGCGGGCCGGGAGCAGGCTGGTGCTGGGACTTGAGTTGACGCAGCAGGTGGCTGACGCAATATAATGGTTGGGCGGGGCTATGTTTGTCGCAGTGTGTGCGAGGCGGCGTGTGTGGGGCCATCTTCAATGGCGCCATACGGAGTGGGATGCACACCAGATCCCAGGTGCAGTACTGTAAGAACGGCAGATGCACTACGACTAGGCGAAGCTAGCGTTACATGAGGTGCTGCGGCGGCGCTGCTCAATCGGCGGCGCAGCATGCTGGCAAGCATTATACGACGACGGCCAGGGGGCCCGGCGGGGTCCCCCTGCCTTCGATGGCACCGGGGGGTCGCGTCCTAGACAAGCTCCGCCGGCACGTGTGGTCGGGGGTCGCGTCCTAGACAAGCTCCGCCGGCACGTGTGGTCGGGGGATCGCGTCCTAGACAAGCTCCGCCGGCACGTGTGGTGCGAGTTCATGGAGTGGGTGGTGGCCTGCGTTCCAACGCGTTACACTGATGAAGCCCCGATGGGGGGGCGGGCGGAGGCCTCAGACGGAGGACCGAGTGCGTGGGGCTGCGCCCCGTTTCCCATCACGATGGGATAGATTGCGGTTGGTTGGAAAGTACGCCACGCCTATGCCATCGATCACCGTACCAGCAGTACTGGGAAGGCGACGACCACGGATCTCCCCTATCACAGATCACGACGAGCGCTATGTATTGCGAAGGCCGGACGAGTCAGGCGCAGCGAGGCAACGCCAGCACGCCGGCACGGCATGGCGGCGTACTTGTCACCACGCCCCGTCATGCCCACGCCGCGCGGGCAGCCCGCCTGCCTCGCTGCCACGTTCCAGCCTCCGAGCGAGCAGCAAATCCACGAGAGCCCGTTGCGAGCATATATGTATACACACCTAGCCAGCAGCTACATCACACAAACACCAACGCCGCTGACTGGCCAGCCAGGCAGGTATACACCAACATACGCACGGGCAGCGCGCTACCTACACGTCTCCCGACAGGCCCTTGACGGACGCGGGCATGGCGACGTGCTGCGGCATCTCCGTCGAGTGATGGCTGAAGCCGCTGCTGCTGCCGTGCAGCAGCGGCACCCCGAATAGCGGCCTGCCGCGGCGCTCGTAGGCCACCAGCATGGCCGCAAAGATGACGAGCACGCCCGCCACAACGCTGCACACCACGATGGCGGCGATGGCGCCGTCGCTGAGGCCCTTGCTGCCGCCGCCAGAGTTGGGGGCTGGGCTGGCGCCGGCGTCGCGGGCGGCCCCCTGACCGCCGCTGGGGGCAAGCAGCTCCCGGTCGACAATGCCGCGCAGCTTCATGTCGTATTGCTGCGTACGTGGGGAGGAGCAGGGAGGGGCAGGGCACGGCGAGTTGGGATGAGCGCCGTTGATATATACCGGTAGAGGGCCGGCACGTACGCATGGAGGTTGAGAAGGTCCGCAACACGCGGCTTGTTTGGTCGCGAAGCCCCACGGCATGAGGCTGTGTGTGTCGCGGGAGAGTCGTTTGCCTTTTCCAATTTTTGGAGAGGCGCGGAGAGCGGGCGAGGGCGTTTGGTAGCGATGATGATGAGGGTTCCATCCCGCGGAAAGTAAGAGGCCGAGCCCGCGCGCGCCAAGCCGAGCGACAAGTGAGCAGCCCGAGGGAACTCGCCTGGTGCCCGAACTCGAAGTTTTCGAAGCGGTCGCGTACGACAGCCACGTTGACCAAGTACGATAGCGGCGCCATGATGGCCTGCTCATGTACGACGGTGAGGATGGAGCGCCACATGGCCCTGGGTGTACGGCGGGTGTACGGCACACGCAGCCACCACAGCGGCAGACGTGACATGCGCGTCAGCCAATCCTCCCCTGCATGCTGTTCCCCCCAACACGACCGAGCCAGCCCGGCTTGCGCAACTTCCAATGCCAGTTGGCCACCGCCAACAAACACCCCGCCAGTTGGCCGCCGCCAACTAACACTCCAGGCCCCCCAGCAAGGCAGCAGCCCTCGCTCACTCGCGCTGCTCCATGCTGGTGGTGGTCAGCACGGCGGTGATGGTGTCGAAGAACTGCGAACGGTTCATGGGCGCCATCAGCGTGAAACCCTCGGCCGTGGTACGGGCGCTGCTAAGGCCGGCGAATGCGGCCTGGTCCATGGCCCAGTTGCGCCAGTATCCAGCTGAGCTGTGCGGGTCCCAGGGCAGACCCAGCGTGGTGGTGATGGCGAGGTGGTAGGAGCCGTTCTGGAGGGCGGGTGTGCGAGGCGGGGAGGCGAGATAAAGAGGCGTTGCGAGGATTGGCGGTGGCACAAGCCGACATCTGGGCTGGCGGGGAGGTGGGAGATCGTGAGAGCGCGGGCGAGGGAAGCGGCCGAGGCGCGAGTGATAACTGCGAGGAACCGTTCGGTGTGCCAGAAGCCATTTTGTGGGCGGGGCGGGCGGTAGTGGGAGGCAGCGGACGCGGACAGGGAAGGCGTCAGCTGAGGCGAGTGTGAAGACGGTTACCAGAGCCAGGTGGTAGGAGCAGCCCTGTGGGCGGCTTTGACAGGTAGGCAGGATTCGGGGTTGCGGGGGCCAGGGACGGCCAGGGTAGGCCCAGCGGAGTCGGTGGTCCGCGCCAAGTGTTAGAGCCGGCCGGAAAGGGGGCCAGGCGGGCAGGCGAGCGTGCCGGGAGGCGGCCGGGCACCAGCCGAGGTGCTCTGACGCGCTTCAGGCATGCGCGCTTGTCCGAGGTGCGGGCTGGTCGTGCAGGCACGTCCGTACGTACGTTGCCTCGCGTGTTCCACTCGTCGTGCGACACGCCGGTGTTGATGACTCGGAAGCCCAGCGCCTGCAGGTTGGCCTTGACGTCGTCCTCGATGGCCACCTCGATGGAGCGGGAGGTGCGGTACAGGAACTCCACCTCCTGTGCGGCAGGCAGGGAAGCGAGGGGCAAAGCGAGAGCGGCGCAGAAGGGAGGAAGTGGGGCGGGAGCAGGGGGCAGACAGGCATGCAGCAAAGGGGCCAACAGCTTGGGCGTCCGGGGCCGACCCCGCAACCCACCAGCTCCACGCCGCCCTTGGTGCGCACGGTCTTGCCCGGCTCCAGCCGCCAGCCCGCCTGGTCCAGCAGCATGCGGGCCTGCATGGGGGCCGCGGTGGCGCGAGGCAGGGTGGGCAGCGGGCAGGGCAGCTCTTGAAAAAGCCGGAACCCGTGTGCAGGGGCAAGCGATCCCCGGCCTCCGCATTGACCAGCCAAGCAACCAACCAGGCAACCCAGCAAACACGCCAGGCAACCGCCGGCCCACCTTCTCCGGGTCGTAGCCCAGGCGGGGCCACAGGTCCACGTCCGAGTAGGGCACGTTGGCGGAGAAGAGCGTGTAGGCGGGCAGCTCAAGGCCGGCCAGCTCGCGCTCAATGATGTCCTGCGGGCGCGGACCGTTGGGGTTCGTTGGCCGCACGCGCACGGGTCAGGCCCCTCTCGCTGCAACGCCACCTCCGGGCGGTGGCGTTAGGTGCGCGGCTCCGGCCGGATTCCTCGCCGCGCCGCGCTGCGCCGCCGGCTTGCGCCGTGCGGCCATGCAGCCCCAGCCGCCAGGGCAGGTGGCGAGCAGCAAGTCGCGGCGGTCGCTGCTTGCGGCGCGCATGGCCTCCTCCCCTTTTGGGGCCTCACGTGCTTGTGGATGGCGTGCGCCACCGCCTTGCGCACCGCCAGCGAGTCCAGCGGCGCCTTGGCCGAGTTGAGCTGGATGGCGCGAGTGGAGAGCGGCTCCGACACATAGGTGCGCAGGTTGTCGCGGTCCTAAGGGAGGCAGGGACGCAGGAGGGGAAAGGGAGAAGGCGGAGTTGAGATAGAGGAGGGGCAGCGCGGCTTGCGGCGACTGGGAGGGAGGGGTGAGGGAAGAGGGGGGAGGGGGCGGCGGGGGCGGCTGGTGGCAGGATCGGGTTGCACGCCGTGCGCGGCGGCCGCGGTGCGGCTCACAGCGGGTGGCAGATTGGGCCGCTAGTGCACGGCCCGGGACTTCCTCAGAGGATCCTTGCTGGGATGGCAGGCCGCATGCGGTCTTGAGTAGGACAATCGAAGTCTGGCACGAGCGGCTTGGGTGGGGCTCCCGCGCCGCCGTGCCGCACCTGCAGCTGCAGCGCCTTGAACTCGCGCGGCCCGATGGTGTCCAGTCCAAACACCATGTCCACGGCGCCCGAGGCCACGGCGGGAGCCACCTCGTTGAGAGTGGGGAAGACCTTGAGCACCAGCGTCTGCACGTTGCCGCCTGCGGGGGAAGGCGAGGCGACAGCGAGGGGACGACGCAGCGCCCCCGCTGGCTGAGTTGTGGCTGCAGCGCTCATGGGGCGTGATGCCGCATCCACATTCCTCGACATGACACGCCCAGAACAGGTCCATGGTGGACAGGAGGAGCCGAGGAGGCAGCGGCCGGTGCAGGTGAGAGCGCGAAGACGGCCGTATGCGCTGGCGGGGTGAAAGGGGCATCATGAAACTACACGCCCGCGCCCCCGGCAACCGGGACTGACCGGCCTTGGTGTCCCAGTGGCTTGGGTTCCTGCGGAAATGCACTTCCAGCAGCTGCTCGCCCGCGTTGAGGTTGACGATGCGGGCCACCTCGCTGGGGCCGATGGTGCGCTGCGTCGTCACCTGCGGCCAGTTAGTTGGGCGGGCGGGCAGTTGTGGTGCGGCAGTTGGGTTGCGGCAGGCGGTGCACCGGTACAGCAGCACGCTGGGTGGGGCACGTGCGGCATGGGGGCTCGCTCGCTGCGGCTTGCGAGGCAGCCACCGCGTCCTGCTGGGTTCTGGCCCTGAGGTGTCGCTGGTAGCCGGTAGCGAACAGTCAGGCAAGTGGGGTCTCCGGCCGCACCTTCTTCACGAAGATCCACGGCCCAGTGCCCGCCACCCCGAAGGTGCCAACGCAGCTGTGGTAGCGGTGCAGGGGTAACACAGGTCATCATTTCACAGCACACTGCTCAGGCGACGCTGGCGGGCTTTACGCGCACGCACCCTGCCCGGCCATCGTCCGCTTGCTGAGACAGAGGCGGCTTGGCGCTTGGGACAGCGAGTGCGCAGGTCCCCGGTTGCCGGGATTCGGCTCGACCGCCAGCTAGCTGCTGTCTGCCGGAGGCACTACATGACGGCGCGGTCCCCCGCACTTAAGACGCTATCAAGGCGGCACAGACCAAGCGGCCAGCCCGCTCACGTGAACTCGGTAATATTGGTGGGCCAAAATACGGGCGCCGTGGTGGGGCAGGACTTTTGGTCTCGGCGCTGTGGGAGGTGCGCGAGTGACAGGAAGCGCACGGGCCGGATGAGCGCCAGCTCCTGCAGCGCCGGGTAGTAGGGCTGGTCCAGGATGAGGCGGAAGGTGAAGTCATCCACCACCTGACGTTATGCGTTGGGGCAGTGGCCGTGGGGAACAAAGCATGGGCGGAGGGTGTAGCCGCTGGCTGGCATCACTAGCAATGATCCGGCGCACGAGGTGTAGGGCGGCAAGCAGGTAGCCGCGTCTGCTGGTGGGCGTCGTTGTGCACGGCACGGCTCGCTCATGCCGTCATCCGCCAACTAAACGGCTCGCCGCTCACCTGCCAGCCCTTGGTGCGCAGCGGCAGGTCGTACCACCCGTGATACGGCATGAGGCCCTTGGGGAAGATGTTGTCAAAATTGGCGGCGCAAGCTTGGGCGTTCCAGGGGGTGCCGTCGTGGAAGGTGACGCCCCTGCAGCACCACGCACAGCACGGTGGCGCGCGGCAAGCGGGCCGAGTGGTTTGGGCCTGGATGCGATGATGACAGGCATAGGAGATAGATAGGACGGGCCGCTGCAGGGCCCCGGAGCGGCCATCATGCGTGCGAGGTACAAGGAAGACGGCAATGGCCGGTGGTGCCCTAACAGCAGGTGCCCCGGGCGGGGGCCCCTCGTGTCAGCTGCACGCACCTGCGCAGCCGGAAGTTGATGGCGGTCTCGCCGCCGTCAGGGCTGCTCACAACGTCCCAGCTCTCCGCCAGCGCCGGCACGATCTGACCGTCCGCGCCGTACGACACTAGCCCCTCGTACAGCAGGTTCTGGAACCGGGGCCGTACAAGTCAGGGCGCGCATCGACCGCCGAGGCGGCACAGGAAGGGGCGTCAGGTGGATGCTTGCGGACAGCGGACGGCTGTGCCTGACCTACGAAGGCCGGGCAGCATTTTTCGAACACCTGACAGGCGCCGTTGCGCCGTCGCTCGCGCACGCAAGGTGACCACCTGGTCACCAGCCAACCGCACCTGCACCACAAACTCGTTGGGTCGGTATGCATGGGGGTTGAGCGGCCCTGTGTCCGTCATGAGGCCTCCCTGGCTGGCCGTCACCACGTTGAGCGTGCCAGGCGGGCCGCATACGGCGCTAGGGATCGCTGCTGCTAGAAGCAGTGTCAACACCAGGTTCATGTCAATCGCAGAGGTTGTAAGCGCAGGCCAACCGGTCGACGCTGAGGTCCGAACGCGCATCCATGCATCGCGGCGGCGCCCAGGACCGAGACGAGGCATCCTTGACACCATCTGCGGAGAATACAGCTAGTGTGTGCATCAACGAAGAACCGAGGGAGTTAAGACTGGTCCCTGAGGGGAAAGGGGCATGCATTTCAAAGTATGAATCGGTTGGAGCACGTGGGTTGGCAGTTGTATGTACTGCGACCTCCAACGCGTCCTTTGCCTTCACAGCGAGCTATCACCTCGAGGGCTGGCTGGTCGCATCGGCGTCCGACAGCGCGCAACTGGCGCTTGCTAGCGGCGATGGCAATTCTCTCGTGTAACTCGAACCAACTCTACGCTAGATCAATCTCAAGTGCGAGCGCATGTTGGCTTTAATATAGCAGTTGGCTGCATGCCGTCGCTGATGGGTTTATACCGCGTGGTCCACTGCTCCTGACGCCGCCGCACGCAGTCCGTAATGTAGGCTACTGCCTGCTACTGTTATCATCAGGGAGGGATCATGGTTATCATGGCCTTTGCCGCCCTGGCCAACGCACAGCGCAACCTCTCATGGCTTTGCTGCCTTATAGCGAGGTGGTTGGCCCCGGCTGCGCAGCCTGTCCCTCACGTGCTTTTGCCAGGCCCCTGCCTCCAGGCCCCGCAGCCAGGTGAAGCCCCAACTCCCTAGCTGGTGGCCCTGCCCCCGCGCGGCGATTGGATCGGGAGCCTGGGCTGGATGCATCTGTAGTACTGTAGACGCAAGCGATGCTACAACGCGGCGATGGCATGGTAGCTTGATGGTTGCTCTCCTCCGTCAATGGACCGCGCGCTCACGGCGTTGTGTGCCAACACTGCGGAACGTACTGAGCAAGCTCGGGGTCAAGCTCGGGGCTCGGGCAACGTGCGGGGGGCGCGGCGATGGCAGCGGCGAAGGGTCGAGCGGCGGCCGCGACCGCGGCCGCGGCAAGCACGGCCGGCCGAGCTCTGACGGCGGGGGCCGGGGCGGGTCCGCCGACGCCGCCAACTCCGGACCAGAGCCTACCGGCAGCGGCTGCGGCAAGCGCCCGAGCTCAGCCTCAGCTGGCGGCACCAAGCAGAAGCGCAGCAACGTTGGAGGCTGAGACGGCAGCGAGGGTGGGCCCTGCCTCTGCCGTGCCTGGCTGACTGGGCGGCGGCTGTTATGATAGCGGATGTAGGCTTCTGCTAGCGCGAGGCTGGGGCCGAGTGGCCGCCAATGCTTTGCATGCAAGCGTGCCCCGGCCATGTCCGGATGAAGGGACCAGGGTCGCGTCCCAGACGAGTGCCAGCACGTAGAGCGAAGGTTAAGAGGGTGGTAGGGCGCCTGCGTTTCTCAGCCCGAATCGGTGGGGGCGGCCGGCAGGCCTGCTGAAGGGGGGCGCCCTTAACCCCATCCGGATGGGGCCCACCTTGCCCGCCGGGATAGCGTGTTTATTGGTGCTCCTTCCCCCACCTTTGTGCCCGGCTTGGCCCTGGCGGACGCTCGCGGCGTGGGTGGGCTGCCTAAGCGTGTGAGCAGGCTTGGCGTTATCCGAGCTGACTCGGCAGGGATCCCAGCACCGATCAGCGCTAAACCGTCTGCACAATGACAAGCGCGCATTGACCCGCGGGCTGCTGCTGCAAGTCCGGCAGGGCCCGCTTTTGCTACACTTCGCTACGTACACAACACGACTCCGTTCCGACAGCACGACCCGTTCACCGGCTCATTATGTCAGGCGAGGCTTTGGCTGCGGTCGCCATGCCCAGGCGAAACTGTGCGCGCGCGCCTCGCTGCTGATCGCCTGCGGCCTCTGCCTCCTCCTGAGCAGGCGACGACTCGGCTGGTGCGCAGCAGCAGGCGCAGCAGCAGCCCCGCGGGGCGCTGCTCGCGAGCCATCCCGACGCCCCCACGCACGCGCTGCCGTCGCGGCCTCAGCCGCCGCCGCTGGTGCTGCATGGCGTGATGGCGCACCCCGGGCCCGTGCACGGGCCGGAGCAGGGGCTCGATGTGGTGGTTGACCTCATGACGGAGCGCTCGGAGCGATGAGCGCGCGCGCGGGCCGCGGCCGGCCGTTAGCTACCGTGCAGTGGAGCGTGCGCGGTCGGCGCTAGGCTGCTGCGCGTGGCGGCACTGCGCCAGCACAGAGCGAGGCAGGGGACACAGAGCGGGAGGGGAGGAGCAAGGCACCTTGGGAGTACCGCATCTGGAGTCAAGGGGCTGATCTGGAGGAGGAGGGGCTTCCCTGTCGTTGGACATCGCCCGCTTGCTGAGAGAGGCACAGAGGCAGGGGCATTCTGTTGTCGTTACAAGGAACCCTCACATACCGCATGGCCGGCGATTCGCCGATTTGTTGAGCGCCAGCATTGTAACCCGCCACGCCAGCGCCTTGCGCGCGCTAGGCCCACACACGCACGGGCCCTTGACCGCAGCATCCGCAGACCGCTCAGCTGCACACACCAGCCAGCGGCCGCAGGGGCGCCGCCAGCTGCTGAGCGGGACGAGCTCCGCCCGCCCCCTTGCAAGGCAAGCCCCCGGGGCGATGCCCGGCACCCACGCAAGCCCATCGCCCGCCGCCCCGCCCGCCGCGGGCGCGCCCCAGTTGTTTCCGGATCGGCCGCTCTGCCTTGCAAAACACGCGTTCTGACGCAACCCGGCCCGCAGCGTCACTCTCGTCGTACACTGCCGCATGCAGCCTCTGCCATGCCAAACTCTGCCTGCGCTCTCGATGCTGCTAGCGGCTAGGCGCCCCAACGCAGGGCCAGCGCTGTCGCCCCCACTGTACACCGCGAGCCTCCAAACGCCAAACGCAAAAGCAAATGTCACGAATGCCGCTGCCCCTCGTGTCCTAGCGAACATTGCCCCCACCGCACATCGGCCGGAGCGCGCCGGCCGCGCGCGCCCGCCTTAGCCCGGCCCTCGCGGCCGCGCCGCACCGCACAGCGCTGCGCCGGCCCGCCCGCCGTGCTTATGGTAGTTCCTCGGCACGGGCCTTGCGCAAGCCCTGCACCCACCGCTCGAAGCCCGAGCGCAGAGCCCAATGCAACCCCAGGCCCGCCCCCCGCGCCGCGCCGCGCAGCCGGGCAGGCCGAGCAAAGACGCACCACCCTCCAGCCGCCCGCCGCCGGCGATCGAGCCTACATCCTCCAGGAGAGGTGCCGCGGGCAAGGCAGCCGCCGCGGCGAGGTGACCGTACGAACTCCCGTACCCAGCGTCAAGCAGGGCCGCTGTTGGGCCACGGCGCAACCTGCTCAAGCTCGAGCCCCTTAACCCCTACCTTCTTCCGTGGCTCGCTCAACAATTTTTGGCCCCTTAGATTGGCCCCCATCCCGAGCAGCGCCTGGCGCGCCCCTTCATTCCCTCTAGGCCCGTCCCCATGCCCGCCCCACGCCTACGCGCCCACACGTTGCCCCACTCGCGCCGCCCGCTCAGCTCCAGCTCTGGCGCTCGCTGCTGGCGAGCCAGCTGTAGAACGCGGCGCCGAACAGCTGGCAGATGGCGGTGGGGATGAAGAGCGCCAGCGCCCAGCTAGAGGTGGTGTCGAGCAGGTAGCCGGCGGCCGTGACGCCCAGCACGCCGGGCAGCGCGCCGGCCGTGTTGGTGATGCCCAGCAGCGCCGAGGCGTACTTGGGGGACAGGTCCTGGGAGGCGGGCGGGTGGGGCGATGCGTGTGAGGGAGGGGAGGAGCGGGACAGGGGAGCCTGCACGCGCGGCACGCGCCTCGTGGCTTGTCACCGCCCGCGCCTGTGTAGGCCTGCGCGGGCTCCTGGTGGCTGGCGTACAGCGCGGCGCCCCCCACCTGCCAACCCACTGATCCGCCTCACGCCATGTTGGCGCGGAGCTTCACAGGCCGCTGGCGGTGCTCGCGTATGGCCTCTCCCATACCCACCTGGAAACCCTTTTCTACGAGCGTACCTGTCCGCCTGCCCGTCCTGTCCCGCACCTCCACCCCAGCGCCCGCCCTGCCCGCCCCGCTCCCTGCCGGCCAACCACCGCACCTGGTGGTTGCAGTACAGCCCCGCGCGGCTCCATGCGCCCAGCGCAAACGAGATGGACAGAAGGCCCACCAGCACCGCCGTCAGCACCGGGCCCACAACCGCCGTGCCAGTGGCGGCCGCCTTGGCCGTGGTGGCGGCGGCGGGCGTCAGGATGGCGCACCCAATCATGCAGATGGCGGGGCCCACGAAGGCAATGCCCTGGAGCGGGGGAGGGAGGGCAGGCGGAGGTGCACACGGCATTCAGGATTGGCATGCCCTTGCCCCTAGGCCCTTGCCGCGCCCTGGTCCTCGACAGGTCCCCTTGCTGATGCCTGGGGAAGGCGCACAGCCCCTTGTGCTTACTCCCCGCCATCCGACCGCCCTTTTCCGGTCCCTCCCTTCTCTGCCACAAGCCCAGCTCAAGCATCCCTCTCATCCCGCCCCTCCCCTCGCCTCCCCCTTCGCACCTGGCAGATCTTTCGCACGCGCGTGAGGCTCATGCCCTTGCGCACCCAGCCGTCGGCCACGGGGCCCACCAGCGGCATCATGCTGGTCATGGCAATGTAGGGGATGAGCGTGAGGAAGGAGCTCTTCTCCACGTTGAGGCCCAGCGCCAGCTCAAAGTAGCTAGGCAGCCAGGCCAGCAGCGTGTAGTAGCCCCAGTTGAAGCAGAAGTGGGCCACGGTGACGGCCCACACCGGAGGGGACCTGGGAGGGGGGGTGGATGAGCGGG
Organism: Chlamydomonas sphaeroides; assembly: GCA_001662425.1. Taxonomy (NCBI): domain Eukaryota; kingdom Viridiplantae; phylum Chlorophyta; class Chlorophyceae; order Chlamydomonadales; family Chlamydomonadaceae; genus Chlamydomonas; species Chlamydomonas sphaeroides. The sequence goes on from BDDC01000439.1 coordinate 52,527, forward strand.
TTGAAAGGGGTGTGAATACGGGATGGGCAGGTGGGTGGTGCGCGGTGGGAGGGCCGTGTAGCTATGTGCCTTAGGTCAACGCGCACGGTACGCATGCGGCCACAGCTGAGCGGACTTTCCCGACAGCCCACGTGTAAGGGTGGGGCGGTAGGCGGGGTCGAAGGGGCGCTGCTGGCCGGAGCCCGCGGGGCAGCTGCGTGGCAGGGGCTGTGCCACAGGGATCACACCATGCACCTAACCCACATCATCAGGCTAACCTATTCCTCCGTCGCTCCGTGCCCAACCCCATCGCCGACGACCCCAACACAAGGGATCAGCGCGCCCAACACACATTGCCGTCCACTAGCGCCACATTCTCTTTGCAGCAGACCAAGTCCGACCCACTTGGCCCGACCCACATAAGTAAATTTAACCCTCCGTCTTTCAGCCTCGCCTTTACCTAAACTCGCCGACCCACTTGAAGACACGCGCCCCGCGACACGCCGCCGCTTCTCCCATGCTCCGCACCCTGTCGCCCCGTCACCCCCGGCCCGACGCACTTGAAGAACTCGGCCCAAGGCACGTTGCCATCGGGCGGCAGCGCCTTCTCCAGCTTCTTGTAGGTGGCGCTCATCGGCGCCTCGTCAATGCTCTCCAGCACGCTGCTCGCCGCGGACGCCTCCGCCTCCGCCAGCGCCTGCCGCATGGCCCGCTCCTGCTCCTTCTTCTTGTTCTCGGCAATCATCTGCGGGGTGACGAGCGTGCGGTGGCTGTGGTGAGGTGGGTGTGGCCTGGCAGCGCGGACGGAGGGCGGCGGGTCGCAGGACGGCGCCGGCGGCAGGGGCCGAGGTAGCCAGGCGGGCGGGTGGGGCCGCGTGCGTCCGGCGGTGCGAGGGCCCTCGCATGCAGCCCCGCCGCGGCTGTGCGCGCCTGCCGCTCTTCCTGGCGGACGAGAGCGACTTGCGGCGCGCCACAGCCATGGGCCGTCACCTCCTGCCCAGCCTACCGCTCGTCGGCACGCGTTGCTATGCGTCCCCACCTTCCCACCCTCTTCGCCGGAACCCTGGCCGCAGTGGCCCATCCGTTGCCGCCACCCGCCCCAGAGCCATGGCGCCCCGGGGGCCGTCCCTGCCCTGAAGAGCATCCGCCCCGCCGCCGCCTCGTCCCTCGCGCGCGACACACGCGCCCCTTCCCCTCCCACGGCACCCCCCGCCCTGCCGCCCGCCATCGCCCGCCACTCACGTCCTCATCCATCTGGTCGGGCTTGACAAGCGGCCACAGCGCAGCCCACAGCAGGCCCAATATCGCAAACAGGTAGAAAACGGACGGCCAGCCGAACATGCGGATGAGCGGGCCGCACAGCAGCAGGCCCACGCTGCTGCCCACGTCCAGGCCGCCCCACACGGTGGCCACCGCGGACGAGCGCTCCGTGCTGGGCACCAGCTTGGCCAGCACAGCGGTGGCGGCGCTGGGCGCAAAGCCCTCGCCCAGGCCGACGAGCACGCGAGTGGCGCACAGCGCGAACAGCGAGATCTGGGCCGCGGGCGGCGCGATGAGGGTGCCGAAGGACCAGAGCGCCACGCCTGCGGCGAGCACCTTGGCGCCGCCGATCTTGGTGCTGATCCAGCCAGCGGGCAGCTGAGTGGGGCGGGTCGGGCGGGAGGGAGGAGGGCGGGTGGGTGGGGGAGAGGCGGGGGGG
>BDDC01000440.1:0-20545 GCA_001662425.1 Chlamydomonas sphaeroides
GGAGAGGGGAGAGGGGAGGGGAGAGGGGAGAGGGTCGTGAGGCGGGGGATTGGGGATGTGCGGTGGGGGAGCGGGGTCTGGTAGGGGCGCACGCACGCAGGGGGCCAGCGGTGGGGGCCGGGACGACAGCTGCGTGCCTGGCATGGGGCATGGGGCAGCGCACATGAGGCACGTGGTGGGCGTGTGGGGTTACGCCGCCTGGGCGTGACCTCCCGGGTGCTGCTGCTGGCCAGCCCCAGCCTGGTCGGCCAGTGTCGCAGCGGCTGCTCCCTGTGTTGCGCGCCTTCACATCGGCCTTGGGGCCCATTGCTCGCGCCGCCTACGACGGTGCCCTGCCCCTCCCCCCTGCCCTTGCCCGCCCCCCAGATCGAGGCCATGGACTCCAAGCTCACGGCCCTCATCCGCCGCCTCAACGAGGCCCGCCGCCGCCGCTCGCTGCTGCTGGGCTTTGCAGCGGCGCCCATCGACTTCACGCACGCGTTGCTTGCGGCGCAGGCGAGCGGCCGGGGGGGATGCAGGAAGGGAAACTGGGCATGGGTTCAGGCGCCGTCTGCTCGCGTGGCGTGGCCTGGCCCGACCTGCCGCGGTGACGGCCACGCCTGGCCCCGTTTCCTGACCCTAACCTTGACCCTGACTCGGACCTGGACCCGGAACCCGTGCCCGGACCCTGACCCCGTGCCCTGAACCTGACCCTGAACCTGGACCCGGTCCCGGCGCTGCTTCGCTGCGGTGCAGGCGCGGGACCTGCGCTCTGCGGCTCGCGGCCCTGAAAAGGGCAAGGACAAGGCGGAGGGCGGCAAGGGGCCCGAGGGCGGCAAGGAGCGGCCGGGGCACGGGCGCGAGTACGAGCTGGAGCGGAGGAGCGACTTCTTCCGGCAGCGATGGGTGCGGAGCAGGGGTTCGCGGTGGGGGTCGCCCACTTCTGGCAGCGTCGGCGGGAGGAGCTCGGAGCCGGGGGCGCTGTGGTGTCGCGCTGTCGCGGCACTAACCCTGGGTTCTCTCCCCTGTCCCCCTCCTCGCCCTCCTCTCACCCCCAGGTGGAGGACGCGCTCATGAACTACCTGCACAAGCGCATGGGCCGCCCCGACGCCAGCCAGGTGGCGGAGCTGCTGGCCAAGGAGGCGGCGGCGGAGGCGGCGGGCGGCGCGGCGGGGGGCCTGGCGTAGGAGCAGCGGAGCGGCGGCGCTGTCGGGGTCAGGGCCCGGGGCGGGGAGCGCTGCCGCGAGGGGGAGGCAGGACTGCCGGTTGGCTTCGCATTGGCTGGTAACCAGGACCAGCCGGAGGCGAGGCAAGGCCGTGCTGGCTGGGGGCCGGCAAGCTCGGCTGTGTGGCTGTGGAGCGGGACAGGTGCCGGCAGCTGGGGCCTGGGAGGCCTAGCTCGGGCACAGGTCGGGTCGGCGGTCTGCCGCGCCCTTGTTGCCGGGTTGCCGGGTGCCGAGCTGCCTCTCGCGTTTCAGCGCCTCGTGGCGCTGCCCCAAGTTACGTGAAGCATTATGGAACTCAAAATTGAGGATGTAGCTCAGTGCAAATCATGCGGGCAGCCATGCACTGGGTTGGGCGGCCAGCACAAGGACACAGGCAGCCCCGCCTCGTATGGCGCCTCACGTGTGAAGGCTACGAGGGCAGAACACTGTCCGGTCTGCCGCTTGCTGCCCGGCTTGAGCGCTTGGGAGACCCTGCGCAGGAGGGCTTGACCTTGCGTGCCGGTACGGTGCCACGAGCAGCGCGCCCAGGCTCCTCCCCTGCCGCGGCTCACGCCGTGCCGGCGGCAGGCGCGGCTGGATGGTAACTTATGCGGGGGCCCTTCGGCCCTGGATCATTCCTTGTTTCACGGGCCGTGATCCCGATGTGTTACTCCAAACGCCAAAAGCCAAAGACGCCCCCACGACACGCTCCAGGCACGTAACATAGAGAGGGGCTAGCGGACCTACTCCCCGAGGGGGTGGGATGGGGCACCGCGCCAGCGGCCTCACAGCTATGCAACAACACACATAGCCTACGCCATACCAGCTTCCCATTACACCTCTACTGACCGGTGAGCGGGGTACCGATGCAAGCTGCTGCGTCTCCCCGAGGCTGCCACTACGGACTCCCCGCCAGTCACCCACAACATCGGACGGAAGCCAGGGTGAAACCTGTCCCTACTGCGCATGGGTGCATGGCTCGCCCCGAAAAGAGGCCACCCAGAATAGGCGCACACCGTCTGTCATTATGCGGTTGTCGCCGGGGCTATTTAAGGCGTCTCGGGCGCACAGACCTCCGTGACCTCCACCCACGGGCCAGACTTGGCCGCCCGGACTGCCTCTACGGCAGGACCATAGATCGTAACGCACGCTGCCGCTGCTGCCGCTCCAGCTGTGTCGCGGCCGCTTGCGGCGGCCGCTGCCACCCCCCTCGCCTGAATCTTCATTTATTGGAATCAAATATTTCTACAGGGCTAGATCGGTAAAATCACAGCTGCCACGGCGCGGTTAGCCCGTGCTCGTTTCAGCCAGGACGCCCCGCTAGGGAGCAGCCCCAGCGGCCAGGCCTTGGACGTACGTGCGAGACCCCCACGCCCTGCTTGCTGCCGCCTTGGGCCGCGGCACAGCGCGCCGCCGTCTGCTGCGTGTGCAGAGGCCCCTAACGAGCCTTGACAGGGGCCGCCAGGGGCGTGCCAGGGCCCGGCGGCGGCCCCACCCCATGCTGCCATGACACAGCCCAGAAGTATGCAGCAGTGGCTGTCATGGGCTTCAGCTGCACAACATGCAACCGTTCCCAAGTTGGCTTATTTCGTACTTGCGCTACCTTGGTGCCCGAGTCGAACGGCTCGTGCCCCCGAAAGGGGCGAGCAAACACACGCAACCCATGCGTCAGGGTCCTTCGGGTCCTGTTCTACTTGACACTTGAACACACAACCCATACGCCGAAGCCCAGTGCAGCGGCGTCCGCGCACGATCTAAACACTCATCGACCGATGGCGTGTGCAGCCTCCTCACGCGCAGCGGCCGCTGCCGACCAACCGGTGCCAACCTCTGCTCCGCGGCAAACCCAACCTCGGCGCTCCAGCAGCTGCAAGTGGTGAGCGCCAGCTGCTTACACCACAACCACAACAACAATAATAAATACATGGCAAACTTTGTACCGGCAGGCCGGCGCCTGCAGCAAAACGCGACCCATCCAACCCACTCTCACGCCACCGCCTTGGGCTCCACCACCTCTGCCCGGCCGTCAGGCAGGAGCGCCAGCTGCAGCAAGTCACCGCTTTGCAGCGGCGGCAGTCGCCGCTTCAGCGCCGTTAAGCTCGTCAGAGTCACGCTGACCGGCCCAACGGGGGACACATGCACGTTAACAGCATGCAGCTGCCCATCCTCCGGCGACCGCACCCACAGCTGCACCGGCTGCGGCCTCCTGGCCTTGTGGGCAGCTCGCACTTCGGGGCGAAAGGCCGCACGGATTGCTGCGGCCCCCGTCAGCTTAGTGTCATCACCGCTGACCTTCAGCAGCAGCGCCCCCGGCGGCCGTGGCGCCGCTACCGCTGCGGGCTCCACGACCTCCACCCGGCCGTCGGGCAGGGCTTCGAGTCGCAGCGTGACGCCACGACGCAGGGGCGGCAGCACCCGCTTCAGCGCCGCTAGCATGTTGACGTAGACGCTTCGGGGGCTGAGTAGGCCGATCTGCACGCGGACCTCATGCAGCTCGCCCGTCTCCGGCGACCGCACCCACAGCCGCACGCGCTGAGGCCGCCGGCTGGCGAGGACCGCCTCGACCGCTACGCCGAAGCACGCGCGCAGCGCAGCGGTCCCGGTAAGATGGTTGCCGTCAGTGCTGACCTTCAGCAACAGGTCCGCCTCGGGGCGCTGGGCAGCCGGCTGCGGACCCCACCTAGCCACGGTCCTATGCGCCAGAGAGGCTGGGGCTGCTTTCCTGTCGCCGGCCTCGGCACCTGCCAGCATGGGCTGCCTTTCAGGCGGCGTTGGAAGCTGCGTGTCATCGGCGGTAGGGGCCTCATCGTCATCGTCATCGACTGCTGTGCCAGAAGGGTTGTGGCGGATCGCTGATAGCGGCCTCAGCCTGCTTGTATCAGCGCCACCGCCGGGCTGATACCTACACGCCATAATCAGGGAGCTGGCTGGGAGATGCGGCGCCGGGGTAGGCAGAGGCTGCCCGGCGGGGACCTATGCGTTGGAAGCAGGGGCGACACAGTCAGGACCTCGCTCGGGCTCACTGGCGTTGGATGCACCGACAGCAACAACTAGGCACAACAAACCCACGCCGTAGACATATTATATTTGCTTCAGGGCAGGCGGTCTTGCCTGCGCTAATTTCACAAGACGTGCGGTCTCTGTTGCTTGACGCACGACCGGGGACGATCCAGCGCCGCGGCGAGTACGGAAAGCTGCCGTGCGCATATCCCGTCTCATAGCGCGTGAAGCCATAACCTTGCAGATGTTCAGCTGCAGCGATGTTGGGCAGACGTGGTGCAGGCCACAGCAGCGCGGTCAGGTTTCAAAGGCTATGTATATGTATGGGCTAAGAAAATACAGCTTCTTCACGTTACACTTGGCATGGGGGAGACACGGTAAGCCAACCCCGACCATTCCCCTTCGCAGCCTGGGCCAGCCTGGGCACGCTGCGAACCAGGACTGGCCTCTGCATGCTTCATAGCACAGGCATTAGGCAACCACTACGCGCCTGGGCACGCTGCGAAACTATGACGCGAGTTCAATAGAAGCCACGAGCTGACGAAGTCCATGGCCGACACAGAACATTCCGGGCATTTCGAGGAGTCCCAGTCGCGACATACGACAAGTGTCACTCCTGCCGCGCAGCGCTTAGTAGCGGAATGACGGCGAGGAGGTCAGAGTGCGGGACGGAGCCAAGGCAGCACACCTAACTTCCACTCGCGGCCAATGCAGAGCCCAACACCTTGTCTGCTTGTCGGCCGTGTCTAGGCCCGACCCACGGCCCGACCCAGTGTCGCGCGCCCCAGCGGCCGAAGCACGGCCACCCAGCCCCTTCCCAGACCCGCCGCCGGTGGAGGCCCGGCTCCGGACACCGTAGCCAGGGCTCGAGCAACTGCCCTCGCCGCTGCTGCCGCTGCCGCCGCTGTCGCGTACTTTCGCTTTTGTGGTCGCCCGGCCCCGGCCCGACTTGGCCGCCACCGTCATCCCCGTCGCCACTACACGGTCGGCGCAACACGAACCCAAGAAGGTGGCAGCGCGGCACTGTTTCAACCGACCAGGGGACCGACCGTGCAACCGGCCGTGGGCGCTGGCCCGCCATCGCCAGTAACGCCTCCCGGTCGCGGCCGCATGGCCAGCGCCACACAAACAAACATTCAAGAGGGCGTTCAATAAAGAACAAGCATGGAAGTCAGATCAGGGTATCTGAAAGCTGAAATAGCCGCCAGTACTGCCAGCCAGAGTACGGTGGAGCACGGCAAAGGCTGACAGCCGGCGGCTGCCTTCGGAGCTGACTAAGCATCAAACTCCGCCGACTGCACTGCGCGGGGCCGCTGTGTTGCCGCCTCGAGGCCGCTGCTCTACCCGCCGGCCGAGCCCATGGGCCAGTGCTGCATGAAAAAGGTCAGCGCTGACGCTCGCGGCGGTCCCAGGGAGACTAGCTCCTGCATCTGCGGATGGCTCTCCCAGGGAGTCCAGCTCCTTCGCTTAAGTTTTCCATATGCAGTACTTCCATTGTTTACATTGACTGATGCCGAGCACTTTCCGCGACGTGACCGCGACCAGCTCGGCAAACCCACACGACCTCCCGACCGGCCTCCCGCGCATCCGCAGCTCGGTGCGAGGCCTGCCTTCACAGGGTGCGCCTCAGCGATGAATAGTGTACATGACATACTCGTAGCTCCCTGGACGACAACATATGATTCGATGGCGGTCCGCAAAGGGACGGCACACCGTCTTAGCACGTGAACCGAGGTACCGCACCCCACGTCCGTTATGTAGCTGCTTCCAACATACACTTCACATTGCAGGTGAGTTCTCCAGCTAGCTGTGGAAACCCACGTCCGACGTGCCTACGAACAGCGATCGCCACGCATCCTACATTGACCCTAGTGCGCGCCTCCATTGCACCATGCAACGCAAAAGACTCCATAAGCGCACATGCTTGAGCAAGCTCACATGCGCACGGCTCGAGCCACCTGTTCAAAGTACTGCTCAGACCATGAGGTCTGCCTGCACTGCGGTGACTGTGCTGAGGGACGGCAGCCAGGCCACGCCGCTGCCACTGCTCCCAGTGGGCGCGGCCAGGAAAGCGGCCAGCAGCGTGGGCGGCGCTTGCGCCAGGCTGCGGACGTACACGTAGGCGGTGCCGGCTTCCGACCAGCTGAAGGCGCAGGGGAACTGGCCCAGCTGCATGCACGGTAGGGGAAGGGACACAGTTTCATCGCAGAGCAGAAGGGCAGGCGCGGCGAGGCACGCAACGTGCAGGGTGCGTTCTGCTCTCAGCGGACGGCAGATATGCGCATACATGATCCCGGGAACACACCTGGAACAGCGGCGACGGGAAGGGCAGCGCCCGCGAGGTGACGAGCAGGCGGAAGGGCGGGTGCGCGGCGAGGCGCTCGGCGATGGTCCGGCAGGCTGCGGCCGAGAAGGCGGTGGAGCAGAGGAAGAACGCTGTGCCGTCCGCCAGCGGGGCTGTGAGCAGGTCCTCCTGCCGCAGCTCCACAGGGCTCAAGAGCAGGGAGGAGGAGGCAGAGGAACCGGGAGCGGGGGCGGGCGCCAGGGACGGGCCCTCCGCCGCCTCTAAGCCGAGCTCCGCGAGCCTCGCCGCCACCCAGCCCGCCTGCTCGTGCCGCGTGGCGGACAGCTCGATACCCACACAGCGCCGCAGCCGGGCGGAGCAGGCTGCCTGCAGGGTGAGGCGGCCCAGGCCGCTGCCGAGGTCGACCAGGACCTGGTGGCGGAGGCGATGGCGTAAGGAGGAGTGAGGGACGTATCGAGCGTGGGTTGGAAAGAGGCCGTAGGCAGGGGAGTACGGCCGAGGTCGGAGTACGGGGCGGCGAGGGGCAGCGGCGCCATGGGCCCATGTGGGTCGTCCCATGACAGGGAAACTCATTTGCGTGGGGCGGCCTGCAGCTGCGGCCCGCCATTGCAGGCGACTTTGCTTGCAAGCGTGGAAGGAGGACTTCATATACCCCTCCGTAACATCGATTCAGTTTCGGTGTCGATGTGGGTTTGCCACAGCCAGCCCCAGCAACGGCTGCTGGCAGTCCTTAACCCAGACGCAAGCCCCGCCTCAACGCCTCACGTCGTCCGTCTGCAGTGGCACGCGCTCCAGAAACTGGCGTACGCCCGTGCCCGTGATCTCGCCGTACGTGGCGGAGCCGCCACTCGCGTTGACGAGCGTTGTCTCGCTGGGGACAGGGCATGGGCCAGAAGGACGACGTTCACACCAGGGGCTTGCAGCTAGCATTGCCTGCTTCTTGAAGCGTCGGTGACCCTGGACTGACCTGGCAGGTATCAAGTATCCGCGCTTGGAGAAGAACAGCTCTTCTAGGTCCTCGTAGAGGCAGTCAAGGACGTCGGCAACCAGCTCCGCATCCTCCGGCCCGGCATAGGCGTCGCCAGCAAAGGCACCGGTAGTGCTCGCCCCAGGCTGGCTGCGGGTGGCAGCGTCTACAACTGTGCTGAGAAGGGCTAGGGACTCTGCTCGTGACAAGAAGACACCGCCAGCGCCGGGCCGTAGCCCTGTGCTGGGTACTTCCGGCACGTCAGCGACTGGGCTGCCCGGCGCGGGCCGGCGGGGGGCACCATCCGTCGCCTCTTGTGGCGCCGACGGCTGTGATGTCGACGGCTGTGGTGCCGGCTGTGGAGCTGGCCGGGTGCCGGGGCTCGTCGCGACTTCTTGTCGTCCATGCGCCGCCGGGCGCAACACGGATTGGCAGCGGGCAGGGCGCCAACGAGCGCCTATACAATTAAGCGCTACAGCGTGTGCGCGCTGGAGCGCCTTGTGACTGGAAGCTGTATGCATGTCGATTCCGGTTTGGTCGCTTGACTTAGTGGTCGCTGGTCGCCCGCAATAATAAACTAGCCAGTGATCAAGGGGCCATAGGCAGGTAATCATACCATAGCTCAAGCGGGTCAAAGGCGAGCTAGCCACCACCCTGCATCGCGTACAAAGTACACGTGCCCATGCAGCGACCGCTGCAGAGCTAACACTTGATTGCAACAACAAGACTGTATAGAGTCTCTTCAAGAAACGCATTCGTCTCGGGAACATCACCAAATTTGCTTAGTCCCTAGCTTCTTGCCGTCTCGTCCACAAGCCTGGCGCTGCGTACTCTCGCAATGCAGGGTGGCTTCACTACGGGGCCCGCCGCGTTGCAGCGCCGGCTCGCGCGCCAGGCTGTGTCGGCAGCGTCAGCGGCGGGGCCCTGGGCAGCGTGCCGGGCGGCGAGTGGGGCGCAGTGCAGCACCAGCAGCAGTGGCACCACGATCGCCAGCAGCATCATGCCTGCTTCCCATGCCGCTAGGCACGTGGCTACGAGGGCGACAGCCGCTGCAGGAGACGAAGGGGCAGACGGGTACGGCGGGATGCAGCCATAGCAGCGATGGAGCCGTGCGGCTCCGCCGTCCATCACCTCCCTTGCCTCCTGCCCCACCGCTTACTCCTGCATCCCAGCTTCTGGACGCTGCAAAGCTACGTACTATACGAAAGCGAGGTCAAGAAGTCCAAGTAAGGGCACCGCGTTGCGCCCCTGCGGCACCGCCCTGCTCCCCGGCACGCGCCGCCTCTTCCCCTCGCAGCGCCGCCATGCTCCCCGCACGACCACCGCACCTTGCGCCCGCAGGTTTGTGGTGCACGCCTGGCCCGCTGCCTCCGGAACCGAGGCGCTGGACCTCATACGCGGCGCCTCCGACCCGGGCGCCTCCCACAACTGCTGGGCCTATCGCTTAGGGCCGGGCGAGTTTCGCAGCTCGGACGACGGCGAGCCTGGCGGCACGGCGGGCAGGCCCATCCTGTCGGCCATCGAGGGCGAGGGGCTGGAGCGCGTGGCGGTGCTGGTCACGCGGTGAGGCGGGCCCGTCGTGCGGCATGGGGGCGGCCGCGAGAGGGAGAGGGGAGGCGGCAGAGGAGGTCAAACACAGGTTGCGCTTGTACGCTGGGCTGCAGGGCTGAGCACGAGGCGCAGTTGGCGGCTAGCAACCTAGCTGGCGGTCAGAATTGTGCGTTTTGGGGCCGGAAGACAGCTGCAAGCGGAGGGCCGGTCGGCACGGCGGAGGCATCTGCTGCCGTTTTCCTGGCCTCCCCTCCCCGCACCCACACCACTGCGTAACCCACATCTCCCCACCGCCAACCAGGTATTTCGGAGGCATCAAGCTGGGGGCTGGGGGGCTGGTACGGGCGTACGGCGGGGCCGCCAAGGAGTGTTTAAAACTAGCGCCAAGGGTGTTCGCCAAGGCCCAGGTACGGCAGCTCGAACTCGTTGGGGTATGGTCGCGCGGCGCCACCCCATTGCCATGCCCCGCGCACTCACACACTTGTGCCGTTGCGCGCAGGTGGAGGTGGTGCTCGAGGTGTCGTACGCGGAGTTGGGCACGTGCTATGCTTGCTTGGACTCCCACGGCTGCGCACGTCTGGCTGAGGAGTATGGGGACGCGGGGACGGTGTCGGTGCGGGCGCTGGTGGAGGCGGGCAAGTTGGACTCGCTCAAGGCGGCCGTGGCGGATGGCACGGGCGGGCGAAGACGCGTGCAGCTGGCTGCGGAGCTGGCGGCAGCGAGCACTTGACAGGGTCCCGGCAGGGTGGATTGAGAGGTGTTGTGCGTGTGTGTTTTCCTTTGAGCAGCGTGTGATCTGGCGGAGCAATGGACATGGTGCACCGTACTTTCTACGCACTTGTTCAAGCGTATCAGGAGTTGTTGTCGCTGGAAACGCGACCAACTGCGACAAAACTTGTATGTTTCCAACACTTGCTTTTCGCTCTGCATACACCATTATAGAGAAAGTTTGAGGCTCTCAGGATACATCAGCTGCAAGCGACCGCGTTCTAGCTTGCCGCGGCCCGAGAGGTCTGCAGCTGAATGGCGAGTCTGTTATAGCCCAGCGATCAACTACAGGGGGGAACTGCACGAGCTTGGACACCATGAGTCGTGAGCAGAGCCCGTCGCGGCCGGGCACAAGCTCGACCAAAATCCGTGGGCGAAGCGATATGCTCATCACCGTGGCCAACCGGCTGCGGTCGCCTATGTACGTCAGCGATAGGGCGCTACCGCCAGAGGACGTCACGGTGTCGAACATTGAGGTGCGGGGGGAATTTGGCGCGGCGGGGCGGGGTTGGGGGCCCCAGGGACAGGTTACGGCCCCCTTCGACCACACCACGCCCGCTGGCAGGGCACACGCTCCCGCGCCAACCCCGTCCTCGCCCCGCCAAACCACCCCCCAACCTGCCAGGGCCTGCTGCGCATCCCCACGCTCGCCTCTGGGCGCACCGAGGACCAGCTGGTGGCCTCGTACTGCGGCGACGACGGCCTCGTGACCGACCCCGACTTCCTGCCCGGCATCACCTCCCTGTGAGCCAGGCCGCCCCGCAAACCTCGCAGCAGCTGGGACAGACAAGGGAGGGAGGGCACTGGAGGCTCCGCCACCCTGCCTGCGGCTGACGGCCATGCACACACGCCCGCGCGCGCCTCTGCGCAGCTTCCCGGACCCCAATCAGCCGCCCGCCACCGCGCCGCCCGAGGTGACGTGGCGACGAGTGAGCGGCACCCTCTACGTGAGTCAACTTTGGGGGTCGAGCGACAGCCTGCTGGTGGGAGCAGCAGGTGTCACCCGGATCTGCCGGCTGTGCAGCAACGGCGCGAGCGCTGCCCTATCCCTCTCTTCCCCGCCCCGCAGTTCCCAACCGGCAAGACTGCGCGGCTGCTGCAGGCAAGCATGGGCACACCGGGCCGGGACGTGCCGCGCTCCGGCGTGACCTGGCAAGCACGGAGCTCGCCGGCGTCGTGCCCCGCTCACGCCGCCCGTTGCCATGGCCCCAGCCTGCAGCGGTGCCAGGCCTGCGGACCCCGCCCTGCCCTCATCCGCCGCCCCCAACCGCAACCCACTTCTCCCTCCCTGCGTTCCCTGCCGCGCAGGGCGTGCTCGACTCGGGGGCCTTCCTGGGCGCGCTGGGCGCCGTGGCCTCGGCCCGCGGCGGCGAGCTGCTGCTGGACCTCATCGTAAGCGACGACGCTGCGGGGCAGGGCGCCTACACCTTCCAGTTCTTCAAGCACGGCTGCTGGCAGGTGCGAGGCGCAGGGGGGGCAGGCCCTGCTGGGGCTGCTGGGGCTGCATGGAGCGGCGCAACAGAGCGGCGCAACAGAGCGGCGCTGTGATAACTGACCAGACTGCGGCTCCTTGCCCTGCCCTCAGGCGGTGGTGGTGGACAACTACCTGCCCTGCCTGGCAGACCAGGTCGGGGCCTCTGCGGGGAGAAGGGGGCGTGCCGGCGGGTTGCGGCGGGAGCAGCGAGCAGCGCGCAGGCTCCAGACATGAGGTTCAGCGGTGGCGGGCGGGCGGGCGCCGGTGGCGTGGAGCCGTCGCAAGGGTGGTGCGGTCGCTCCCGCGCCGCTCGCCCTCCCCACCTGCCCACCTGGCCGCCCCGCCCCGCCCCGCCCCACGACAGGAGCGGCTGGCCTTTGCCTGCTCCGCGGTGGTGGGCGAGCTGTGGCCCAGCCTGCTGGAGAAGGCGTACGCTAAGGCGAGGGAGGCCCGAGGGGGGCGGCAGGGGCTGGGCAGGGGGCCAGAGGCGGCCTGTGTCGCGGCCAGGGACGCCTGAGAGACAGCACGGGAAGCGAAGTATGAGCCCCAGCCGGAGCGGGGCAGGCTGCTGCTGCGCGTGACGTCAGCCCACCTGGCCCGCGCCCCTTCCGCTCCCGCGTTTTACCCGTAAGGCCGGGGTCGTGCGGCCCACGCAAACCGTCGCCGTTTTTGTCTCCGGTCCGCCTCCACTCGCCGCAGGTGCACGGCAGCTACTACGCGCTGGCGGGAGGCTGCGTGCACGAGGCGCTGGTGGACCTCACGGGTGCGCTCCGGCCAGGGGGCCGGCGGGGTCGGGCAGCGGCAGGGTTGTGCAGGGTCGTGCACGCAGCAGCGCCACGCCTCACCGGGTGCTCGGTCCCACCATGCCGCCGTCCCTACGGGCGGGCTGCCTTCCCCTGTCCTCAGGCGGTGTGGGCTTCAAGGTCAAGACCGACACGGGCGCCGGCCGGGAGGCGGCGCGGGACGGGGGCCTATGGGAGGACCTGCAGGTGGGAGGCGGGCCCAAGGGGGCCGGCAGGCGCCAAAGGCTGTAGGACTGCGGCATGCAGGAAGTCCGTAAGAACAGCCACAGCCCGCGATGTGAGGGGCCCGCAGCGCCGCGCCACCCCGTTGCTGCGCTGGCGTCCGACCGGATCCTCACCTGCACCCCACTATGCACCCGCACCGCCCTGCTTCTACCCTTTCTCACCGCCAGACCTGGCTGTCCACCAACATGCTGCCTCGCTGGCGCCTCGACCGCCTCCTCACACGCACCCACGCCCCCATGTGCCCCTCGTGCCTCCTCTCTCCCAGAACATACCTCCTCTCGTGCCCCCTCTCTCCCACTGTATGCCTCCTTCCTTCCCATGAATACCTCCTACCCTACCCTCTCGAACCGCCAGGGCTGGCTGTCCACCAGATCCATCATTGCCTGTGTGGGCAAACGCAAGGGCCCTCCGAAGCAGCGCTTCCGACCCGGTGCGACCGGACGGGCCCCGTGTGGGGGGATGAGCTGGGGCCCTGGGGCGGCAGGGAGGCGGCGCCGGTATGCCGGCATCGGCCCCTGGCCCGCCCAGCCAGCGGGCCTCGGTGCGGTGGGGTGGCCCCAGGCATGAGGCGCTGGACAGGCTGCCCAAGCAGGGGCCAGCGAGTGCGTGTCGTGGCACGTTGCCGTTGCCATTGTGCGACTCGCTCTGCCCCCCTGCCGCCCGCTGCCGCCGCAGACGCGGTGGACCCCAACACGGGCGAGCCCATGGATGCCCCGGAGGGCGGCGAGGATGGGGAGGAGCCGTACGGCGAGGGCGGCGAGGACGAGGGACCCTATGGGCTGCTATATGGCCAGGCACGTGGTGAAGAGCTGGGGCCGAAGCGGCCTGCAAAGCTCCCTACCGGCCACGAATGGCGCGACAGCTGCGGCTGCCCCCGGCCGCCATCCGCCGCCGCCCTTCACCGCCACCATGTCGACACGCTCCAACACCACCTCCGCCCTTCCCCCGGCGCAGGTGTACACGCTGCTGGAGCTGCGGCACGTGAACGAGTCCATCCGCCTCGTGCGGCTGCACTGCGCCTGGCCGCAGGGCGTGTGGATGGGGCCCTGGGCCACGGTGAGGGAGGCAGAGGGGCGGGTGGGGAGGCAGGGAAGGGAGGCCAGGCGTAGGAGCGGCAGGGCGGCTGCTGACGGGTAGCACGATGCGCGCAGCGGTCTTGGGCAGGCAGTGCGCTGCAGCGAGACCGCCGGGGGCTGCAGGCGCCAGCGCTCCGTGTCAGCGGCCCTGCGGCCCGGTCCCTGCTGCCCTGCTCGCACCCCAGGGCTCTGCCGAGTGGGAGTACCCCGCGGTGTCGTACCTGGTGCGTGGGTGGGGATGGGGAAGCCAGGGGTGGCGGGGCTGAGGTGCCTAGCCTGCAGCCCAGGGGCCGCCCCACGGGGGCCGCCCTGCCTCTTTTCACCGCCCGTCGCCTGTCCTTGCAGCGCGCCTGCTGTCTCTCTCTAGCTGCCATCACTCCTCCACGCCTCTCCTTGCAGCGCACCTGCTGTCTCGCGCCCTCAGCCTGCCGGCCTAACCCCCGCCCCGCAGCTCGAGTCGTTCGCGCCCACCTGGGAGGACGAGGCCACCTTTTGGATGCCCTTCGCCGACTTTGCGCAGTTCTTCAACCGCCTGCACGTCTGTCGGTGAGGGGTGCAACGCCCGCATGGCCGCAACCTCCGCTGCGTCCCTCGCGCAGTGCCTGCCTCCCAGCCTCGCCGCGCCCATCCGTCGCTGACCCCTCCGACGCCCCTCCGACGCAGCATGTTCCCGCCCACCTGGCACCAGCTCACGCTGCACTGCGGCTGGCAGGGCCCCTCAGCGGGAGGCCCCTACTACAGCCCCGCCTCGGAGCCCACCTTTGGTGGCGGCTCGCCCCGCGGCGGCGGCGGAGGCGGAAGCAACGGCGCGGGCCCCTCCGGGCAGCAGTTGAGCAGCACCTGGTGCTGTAACCCGCAGGCGAGAAAGCGAATCAGGGCAGGGCGCTCGCAGCTTTGCGGGCCTGCTGGCTGCTGGCTGCCGGCTGCCGGCTACCGCTGCAGTGGCGCAGGCCGGTCCCTGTGGCGGCATTCGCCGCCGCTGCTGCAGGGCTCGAGCCTCGTCGCCGGCTCCCACCCCAGCGCCTGGTCCGTGGCCTCCCATCCGCCGCTGCCCACGTCGCCCCCTTCCTCCCTCCCCTTCTCTCCTCCCTGCCCTCCCCTACCTCCTCCAGTTCCGGCTGACCGTCAAGAAGGCCAGCGAGGTGGTGCTGTGCCTGGGACAGCAGGACCCCACAGTGGCGGCGCGCTGCCACCTGCCCAAGCGCCACCGCAAGCGGGCCGTGGGGCTGCAGGTGCGCTGGGGCCCTGCGTAGCCCCCGACTCGCCTGCTGCCCAGCCAGCAAGCCAGCAGCGACCGCAGCGCCGCCACCCTTGTCCAAGGCGCCGCCTGCATCTTGTGTGCGCTCCCTTACCGCATCCCCCGTTCCCCTTTGCCCCGCCCCGGCCCCGTCCCCAGATCCTGCGCGTGCCGCTGGACTCGCTGGGCCGGCGCTGGGACGTGCGCGCGGGCGAGCTGGTGGCCTCTCTGGCGCCCTCCACCGCCAGGGAGGTGTGCGCCACCTTCCGGGCGCAGCCCGACTTCGCATACGTGGTGGTGCCGCACGCGGGGTGAGCGCAGCAAGGGGGCCTGGGCCCCATGTGCGCCCAGGAGCCGCGAGCTGCTGGACAGGGGGTGGAGAGGCAGACGGGCCGCGCGGGTCGGCAGGGGCACTTGGTGCGGACCGGACCCTCTGTGGCCGCGGGATTCGGAGGACACATTACGGGCGCCGCCTGCGAGACGCCGCCTGACTTCCTGCAACGTGCCGTGGCGCCGCCTGCGAGGCGCCGCCTGACTCCCTGCCAACGTGCCGTGGCGCCGCCCCTGCCGCTCTGCCGCACCGCAGGCGCGCGGGCGAGGAGGGCGCCTTTGTGCTGCGCACCCTCAGCAGCAGCCCCATGGAGGTGGAGCAGCTGCCGGCGCCGCTGTGCCTGGTGGTGGGCGGCCACTGGACCGGGTACCTGGCGGGTGAGGCGCTGGGGGCCGGGGGAAGGCAGGGAGGGAGGCGGGGCGGGGCGAGCAAGGTGGGGTGCAGGACGGGGTACGGCTAGGAGGCAGCGCCCAGAGCTCTGCCTGCGCGCTGCTGTCGCGACGCATCGCGTCTGCCGGCGCTCGCCCCTCGCTGTCGTAGCACACCTCCCCCTCACATCCACCCGCGCGTATGGTAGTGCGCTTCAACCCTGGTATGTCCCCCTCCCGCAACGCTACTGCCCCGCCGCCCGTCAGGTGGCAGCCGCCACAGCCCCTCGTGGGGCTCCAACCCGCAGTACATGATCAGCGCCTCACACAAGGCCCAGGTGCGGCCTCCGGGCAGGGCACGGGCATCGGGGCGGCTAGGGCAGGAGCCGGGCAGCACGGGCATCCGGGCATCGCAGCGGCGGCGGGGCACGAGCCGGGCACGGGCAGGTCGGGCAGCAGGGCAGGGCGGGCAGCGGGGAGGCTAGGGCACGAGCCGGTGGGCGCTGCGTGTCTGCGCGCGGTTGTGACCAGAGCCCCGAAACCCCCAAACCCTGCCGCCGCCACCTCCTCCCTGTCGTGCCTTCACCTCCCCTCGCCCCACTTTGTCCCCCCCCCTAGGTGGTGGCCTCGCTCAGCCGACTAGATCTCAAGTACTCAATCATCAAGGCCCCCCGCGACCCCGCCCTGGACCTGGACCTCACCCTGTCGTCGCCCGACATGCGGTGAGGCAGCTGCGGGCTGGCGGGCAGGGCAGGGACACCTGGGCAGGGCAGGGCAGGGCAGGGCAGGGCAGGGCAGGGCAGGGCAGGGCAGGGCAGGGCAGGGCAGGGAGACCTAGGCAGGCGGGCGGGCCAGGGAGGCAGGAGGGAGACCTGGGCAGGCGCCAGGGCCATGGAAGATACGGTCGCGGCCGTGCACTTTAGCTGCGTGCTGCTGGGGGCCCGACCCAGCCCGTGCCGCACGGCCGTGCCCTGCTGGCCAGCGCCTCCTACCCGCTCCTGCCGCTCCTGCCGCGCCCACACGCCGCCGCGCCGCCCTCTTGCCTGGCTCGTCCGCTCCCGGCGACCGTCCGCAGCGGCCCCGACGGCCCGGGGCGGCGCACGGCGGTGCGCGACGCCGAGGTGCTGGCGGCGGCGTCCTCGGGCGGCGGCGGCGGCGGCTGCGTGAGCAACGAGGAGGCGGTGCTGGCGGTGACGCTGGAGCCGGAGACGCCCTACCTGCTGGTGCCCAGCATAGCCAGCGCGGGTGGGCAGAGCTTGCGGGAGGGAGGGCCATGGGGGCGAGGGGCAGGAGGGCAAGGGGCAGGGCTTGGTGCGGGGCTGGGGGTCATATAATGGGTAGAGAGGGGCTGGTCGGGGGAGACGGGGTCCAGCCCTTCTTTCCCCCTTCCCCATGCTGGCGGCGCTGGGCCCTACCTCATGGCCCGTGGTTGGCAAGCTTTGTTCCTTGACCCCCTGACACATCACCGGCCCTCATTCCTCACCCAACCCCGCAAAGCCGTGAGGACGCCCCACCGAGCTGCTTCTCGCAGCATCCGCAGCAAGCTGACCGCGGCCCTTCGCCTCCCCCCGTACGAGGGGCCCGCATCTCCCTGCCCTGTCCACGCCTCCTCGCGCTCCGTGCACGCAACCACTCCTCCCCTCATCCTCCTACATCCCGTGCCCTTCCCCCATCCTGCCCCCTCCATCCCAGGCGTGGAGGCGCCCTACGAGCTGAGGCTCATGAGCGCGGTGCCGCTGGAGCTGGTGCCGCTGCCCGAGGCGCAGTGCTGCGAGCTGCCCGGCGAGTGGACGCCCGAGTCCGCGGGCGGCTGCAACGTCAACCCGCTGTGGCGCCGCAACCCCAAGTACCACATACTGCTCTCCAACTACGGCCGCGTCAGGTGCGGCGGACTGGAGCCGGCGGGGGAGGGGTGCAATGGGTTGGGCGCAGATAGCAGGGAGGAGGCAGCAGGGAGGAGGCAGCAGGGAGAAGCCAGCAGGGAGGAGTTGGGGCAGTGCACGTGGGGCGGGGCTCCGTTGGCTGGCTAGCGGGCAAGCGAGGCGACCACGCTTTGCCCTGCGCGGCCAACTTCTCCCATGCCGACCACCCGCCCACGCACCCCTACTAATGCTGCCCACGAACCTGCCCTATCCCGTCACTGCGCCTCCGCCGTCCCGGCCCCCTACCCCAGGATCACGCTCAGCCGGGTCCCCAACAAGAGCGGGCGGCCGCGGCACCCCGTTGACGATATGCTGGGCATCTACATCCTCAGAGCAGGCGGGCCGGACGGCGAGATCAAGGTGGGGTCCGGCCACGCTGCGTGTGTTCACCTTTTAGGGCCGAAATGTGTTTGTGTTTGCGGGCGCAGGGGCCGCTGCTCGCGCCCCTCACATGCGGCGCCACGGGCTGCGGCAGGGGGGGGCCCGCGCAGGCGCCGAGAGGCGACGTGCGGCGCAGGGACGTGCGGCGCTGCTCCGTGGGTGTCGCCTTTGGCCGTGCCGTTAGAGACTGCCTGGCTGACTGACTGGCCGCTGTGTGGTGTGCGCTGCTGGCAGGGCGACCCGCGCAAGGCGGTGGTGGCCGAGTCCACCTTTGTGCCGCAGGTGGGGGCGGCGGGCAGGCAGGGCGCGTGTGTCCCGGGGTGTGTGCACATATGCAGCTCCCGGGCCGTGCGGTGCCGCCGTGTGGCGCCGCCGCTACAGGCAGGCCAACAGTTCCGCTACAAGCCAGCGCGCTCACTGGCCTCCTCCCCGTTCTCCCCTTCTCCCCTCCAGCCCGACACCACCGCCGAGTACGAGCTCAACGGCGGCTGCCACTACGTCATCATGCCCGCCACCTACGGCCCCGGCCGCACCGGGCGCTTCACGCTGGCGGTGCAGAGCGCCACCGGCTTCAGCTTCCGCTCGCTGCAGCACTGAGGCGGCGCAGGAGGGGCGGAGGAGGGGCGGAGGAGGGGCGGAGGAGGGGCGGAGGACGGCCGGAGGAGGGGCGGAGGAGGGGCGGAGGAGGGGCGGAGGAGGGGCGCAGGAGGGGCGCAGGAGGGGCGCAGGAGGGGCCGGCGCAGAGTGATGCACCGAGGCGGGATCTGGGGCTTGGGCACAGAGGTGCATGCAGGTGGCGGTTGGGCGTTGGGGCCGCTGGAGTGCAGGCTGAGGCGCGCATGTGACTGCCGGGCTGTGAGCTGGCAGCCGCATTGGGGCCGAGTGCGGGCTGCGGCCGCGCGCGAAAGCAGGGCCGGCCGCCGCTGCCGGCCGCCGTCAGCAGCAGCGGGCCAACGGAGGCGCGGGTGCACCGGCACGCAGGCGAAAGGGAGGTCGGGTGTGGGGCCCGTGGCTGCGCGGGTTTTCGAAGACGAATGAAGGCAAGAGCAAGAGGCTGCGAGGGTTGTAGGTGATGGCCAGCGAGCAGGCGCTCGGCGTGGTGGGCCGCACCTCCAGCCCAGTGACGCCTTCGAACTACGGCAGCACACCAACGGCAGGGTCATGGCGTGCACCGCCGCGCCACCCCATGCCGCCCGCCCTGCCGCCCCATGCCGCCCCGCCGCCCGCCGCGCCACCCGCCTTAACCATGCTCTGCCGCCGCACCACTGAAATACGGGGCCGTGCTCATCGGTGCAGCCGCCGTCCGGGCCGCGGCCGGGGCTGAGGCCTACAGCGCCGCATGCGCCGGCGGGGGCCCCCGCTGCATGACGATGTGGGCGCGGCCGCGGGCGGGCGGGCGGCTGCAGCGGGCCGAGCTGTCGCTGCTGCGGCATGACGGCGGCCGCCGCTGCGTGCTGTACTGCACCTCGGCCCTGGCCGAGCTGCTCGGACTGCAGTGCGGTGACGCGGAGCGTGTGGCCGCCGCGTGTGCCTGGAGGACGACAACCCGGCGCCCCACAGCTGCACGTGCGGACACGGCTGCAGGGGCGCGGTCTCTTTGCAAGCGGCAGCCGCGGCGCCGCGAGCAGCATGGGCGGCGCGAGCAGAGCGGCCAGCAGTAGCGGCGGCGGCGGAGCGGTTGGTGTGAACGTGACAGCCAACGTCACCGCCCACCAGGCGGGGCCCTTCAGGCGCGGCCGTGCCGCCAGGAGCCCAGGCCTGGAGGCCTCCCTGCAGGCCTCTAGCTGCGGCGGACACGGCGGCCAGCTGCTAGCACAGCGGCTGCCCGACGGCCGCGTGCAGCTGCGCCTGCTGCTCGGCCCCAGCCACGACCGCGGCCGCCGCAACCACTGTCGCGCCGGGGCCGCCGGACAGCACCGCTGGGGTCGCAAGCGGCGAGCGCAGGTGGAGCGCAGGCTCATGCTAGGCCCTAGGGGAGACCAGCTGAGTGGCGTCAAGGCTTTGCGGGCGGCCCTGGGGACAGAGCTGGTGGGGGTTGTGGCGCGCTCCGGAAGGAAAGGATCCAGCAACATGCGACACTCATGCAGGTTGTGTGTGGCGGTTGTGACGAGGGCGGCGGTACCTCTTAAACTTGGATCTGATGGGCTCAATTCTGCTGAGGCGTGTGGCAGCCCCTGTTGTGGTCGTCATTGCTGCCATGATGGGACGGTGGCTGTGCCTCTGGGGGCGCGTTGCACAATGGGTGGAGGACTCGTGCGCATTGCTGGCTGCAACGAGCGAAGCCATGGGGAGGGCCTGGCCGCCACCTGCGGGCGTGCTGTACGTGTGCTGACTGGTGGCTGCGATGTTGGCAGGACGTGGCGGGTGCCTGCGTCAGTGCACAATTACGCCTGGGGGCGTGCAGAGAGCTAGGGTTAGCGCGCTGTAGGAACCTCAGGTACAGGTGACCCGTTGTATTATGGGCCACTTTAGGTTTTTTCCTAGCTTATACGAACGAACCTCGTGTTTCTGGCCACGCCGCTCGGGGGGGACACAGCCCTATGGGTTATTGAGGCGCTGCCAGGGTGGCGCACGCTGGTTCTTAGCATAGCTGGTATGTGGTGCGCTATTTCACGAGGGGTAGGAACCGGAGCGCTGGCCGAAATCCGTTGTATTATGGGCCACCCCGGATGAAGCGCAAGAACCTGTACACTGGCCGCGCCCGCCGGCCCCATAGCAGTACACATACTACAGGTACCACAGCTACTCATAGAAGGCCAGTGTAGCACTAGACGTGTCTCGCATGTTTGACACGCGCATCATCAAGGACATGTTCCCGAGCGAACCCTGCAGCAGCCACAAACAGCACGAGTTGCGGCATAGACCACTACGCATAATGCAAATATGCAACAAAATGGCAAAATTGGTTCAAGCGCGCGGCACACCATGACCGCCATGTCGCGTCGGTCGCGCC
>BDDC01000440.1:29456-62844 GCA_001662425.1 Chlamydomonas sphaeroides
GCAGCTGCCCGTGCCCGCCCCCCCCCCCCGGCACTGGAGGACCTGCTGTGCCGAGCCGCGCGTCTGTGTGTTGCTGACTGCCTCCATTCCCCGCCCTGCCTTCCAGCAGGACCTGCGCAACACGCCGGAGCTCATCGCGCTGGCGGTCAACCTCACGCAGAACCCGCGCAACGCGGAGGTGCGGGCGCAGCTTGCAGCACAGCGGGCCCGCCGCTGCTGGGCCGGTCCTCCTGGCGCGCCCCAGGCGCCAGGAGCATGTGCGGTGTCTCATACGTGTGCACGCTGCCAGCAGACCTCATGCCCCCACAGCCCGCACCCCTCACTTCCCGCCGCCCCTGCCTGCCGCGCCGTCTGCCCCGTGCTGCCAGACGTTCTCCGAGGGCGACCGCTTCGACAAGATGATGCGCCGCGCCTTCCAGACCTGCGACGAGCTGCTGTTCAAGGTGCTGCGCAACCTCAGCCAGCAGGAGAGCCTCAACATCAAGCGCCGCTTCGGGCCCTATGTGGAGCAGCTGTGCACGCTGCTGCGGGTGCGTACAACTGCAGCGCACGGCGGGCGGCGCGCCGGCGGTCCTTCCATGCTCCTGTGTGCCCGCCATCTTTCCGGCAGCCACCGGCGGGCGCCTCACTCACGCTCCGCCCATCCTGCCTGCCTGCCCCGCTCTCCCTCCCCCCTACTCCTGGCCTGGCCCCCAGGCACCCGACATCACCGCGGAGCTGTTTGTGGAGGTGCTGGGCTGCCTGGCCAACCTGTACATCCCCGAGTTCGACTTCCTGGGGCTGGTGCGCAAGCACGACCTGCTCACCTTCCTGGCCACGTACGCGCAGGTGCGGGCTGCGGTGGCAGGGGAGGGCGGGGGCCGTGCGTGCGTGCGTGGTGTGGGCGCGGGGCAGCGCGGGCCAAGAGGTTGCGGCTGGCGGCTGTAGCGGGGCAGGGCGGACGGAGGACTGGTCACCGAGCGCACTGACGCGGCGGCCTGATGCGGCGCGGCTTGGTGTCCAGAGCCGCCACCCCTGACTGGCATCGCCCACACACGCCCCGCCCTGCCTGCGCGCCTCCCTCCCGCAGCCGGGTGCCGTGGACGACGACATATTGCTGGAGGTGGTCATGTTTGTGGGCGTGCTGTGCAACGAAGGCACAGCGCCGCTCATCTGCGGCAGCGGGCTGGTAAGAAGGCCCGGCGGCAGCGCAGCAAGGGAGGGGCAAGGCGTGCAGGCTTACCTCAGCCTCTGCAGAGAGGCCCTGCCTCCGCTCACACTGCTGGCTGGTACGCCCTTGGCCTGACGCGCTCTTCCCCGCACCCTGTTGCTCCCCTCGCCCCCACTCTGCCGCCTCCAGGTCCAGACGCTGTTCACGCTCATGGGCGACAAGAAGGAGGACGACGAGTTCGTGCTACAGATCGCCTTCACCTTCCACAAGTTCCTGCTGCACGACGAGACGCGCGCCATGCTGCTGTCCAACACGCAGCAGGTGGTCTTCTACCTGGTGGACCTGCTGCAGGACAAGAACAAGGAGGTGCGCGGGGAAAAGGGTTGGGGAACGGAAGCGGGACAGGATAGGGTTCGTGTGGGTCCGAAACCGTGCGTGGAGGGGGACCGCGGGCCTGTCAAGATTGCTCCCGGCCGCTCGTGGCTTCTCCCACCACTGCCCCAACTGGGATCCTCTGTCTCCCTATTGCCCCTCGGCGACCTGCGTGCAGGTGAGGCGCGTGGCGGACCAGTGCCTGGACATCATCATGGACACGGACGAGGAGTGGGCTGTGCGCATCCGCAACCTCAAGTTCGAGTCGTTCAACCAGGAGTGGCTCGATGTGGTTGCGCAGCCGGCCGACCAGATGGCCGCGGTGAGCAGCAGGCCCTCCCATAGGCTGGGTCCGGGGACGGATTAGCTGCCAGCTGCACGCGCTCGCCTATGTGTGCGAAGCAGTGTGTCTGAAGGTGCGGCGGCCGCAGCTCATCGCCCCCTCCTCCCCCATGCGCCGTCCCTGCCCCTGCAGCATGCCCGGCCGCGGCACGGCTACACCGACGACGCCGAGGTGGACTACAGCGGGGACGGTGGGTGAAGGGCGCGCGCGTGTTGGGTCAGGGCAGGCTGCAGGCTCGCGTACCCCCGCCCCTCTCCACTGCCCGACCGCACCACACCCCACTCCACACCTCACCTCGCCTGCTCCCTGTCCCGCTGCCCTCCCAGGCTACGGCTACAACATCGGCGACCAGCGCCTGGTGGCGGACTTCGAGGACCTGGGCGGCGCGAACGGCAGCGGCGCGTGGGGCCCCGGCGACGAGGGACTCATGCAGCCGCAGTACGACGGGTACGAGGGGCAGTACGACGAGGAGGAGATGCGCCGCGGGTACGCCATGTAGGGCGGAGCGGCCAGCGGCGGCGGCCCGGCAGCGGAGGCGGCTTGTGGCGGAGCGTGCTGATGTCAACGCTGTGGCGTCGGGGTGGGGTCGCTTGGCGGGCGAGGGCGGCCCCTGCCGGGTCAGGCTCGCCTGCGGAGGCCCGTGGCGTGCTGGCTGTGCTGGCTGTGCGAGCGAGGGGAGCCTGGTCACGGCGGCAGCAGCGCCGCTGCCGGCTGCCGGCTGCGCATTGCGGCCGAGGGCTGGTGCTGCGGCGGGCGGGGGGCCCCATGTGGACCGAAGGAAGGGGGCGAGGGCAGGGCAGTATGTGTGTGGGTGTGCGTCACGTGTGTCCGTCCTGTACATGCGTCTTGCGGGTCCTTGCGTTTGTGCGCGCGTGTGGGTGTATCCACGTGCGGTTGAGTGGGTGCGTGGGTGGGTGGGTGGGGCGGGGCCGAGGGCGTGCTGTGACGCGGCAGGCTCCCGTCATCTTGTGGGGGCCCTGGACCCGCTGCGCCGAATGGCCCCGAACGTCTGCATCCATGGGCGATGGGAGGCTGCCACGCTGGCATGTGGCGGCGGCAGCGGCTGGGGCGCAAGGCGTGCTCCCCGGTGCTGCAACCCAGATGGAAGCCCCGGCGTACTGTAACATGTACTCTGGGGGCGGAGCGTGCCCTCGCGGCGTCGCGGCGTCGTGGCGCGGCCAGCGGCCAGGTGGTGTAGCGGGTGCCGGGGCGGGTACTCGTAAGCCATTGGAGCTGATTGAACCACAACACGCCGTGTTTTGGGACCACACGCAGTCTACACGCAACGCAACATATGTACAGGCAACTCACTGTCCACACTCAACCAGCACATGCATTAATCGCAGCTCACATGACACCTACCAATGAAGCATTCACACACGGTGGCATACGCCGGCCGATAATATGGAGGGGGGGGTTCTCGTAGGCCACGTCAGCACCCAACCTCATCACGCACGCAAACATTGGCAGCATACATTCGAGTGACGGCTCACCATCGCACGCAGTAGTGCAGAGTGCAGAGTGTAGCACAAAGCATATATACGCGGCGCAAGCTCCCCGGCGTGCCGGCCGCCGCAAGCAGACTGCCAGCCACTCACCAACCGGCATCCCCACATCGTCCCGCCTTGGCTTCCAACCCCAATGGGCCCCTCTCCCCGCCTGCCCTCTCCCCGCCTGCCCTGCCCCGCATACCCACGCCGAGTCTTGTGCACCCTCGGCCCCTGCCCCCCCTCAGCCTCAGAACTGCAGCCCAGCCGCGGAGCGCTCGGGGCTGGGGCCCTGCTCCAGCTCTGTGTTGGCCCACACCTTGGCCCAGACCACCAGCAGGAAGCAAATGGTGTAGGCGGAGGGCATGAGGTAGCGGCAGTTGGCGTCAATGAAGGCCGACAGCAGCCGCCACTTGTGGTTGTACTCTGGCGGGCAGGGGAGGGCGGGGAGGGGCAAAGGAAGGGGCAGGGAGGGCAGCACAAAGGAACGAGCTGAGGCGAGGGACAGGGAGGGGTGCTAGGGGAGCTCCAGCGCACGGGCGCACGGAGGCACGGGCTGAGGCAAGGGACAGCGAGGGGAGCTCCAGCGCACCCGGCGTGGGGGGAGTCACCGGGTACCCCTGAGCCGCGCCCCCCCCGGCGGCATCTTCTCATCCCTCATCCCGCACCCAGCACCCCACCCGAGCCGATCATCAGGTGGAACTCGGCCTTAGCGCCCACACCGCTGCCGCCGGCGCCGCCCGCCCGCCCCGAGTACGCGCCGCCGCCCAGCCGCCGCCCGCCGCGCGTCACGCCGCGCCGCGACACGGCTGCGCCCGAGGCGCCCGCCGCGGCAGCCTCCGGGTTAGGCCGGCCCACGATGGGGAAGAGCCGGATGACCAGGTCCTGGGGGTTTGGGGGTTGGGCCAAGGCGGCAGGCGCGGAGGGGAACAGAGCTGGTTCGCAGGCTCCGAGCCATGAGCTCCCGCAGCAGGCGGGCGCAGCAGCGGCACGTGTGCGTGCAGAGCGCGGCTGGCGGTGTGGCTCTGACCCCGCGGCCCGGCCCGCCCGCACGCCGCTGCCTCCATGGCGCACCTCCATGCCGAACACGTTGACCGCGTTGGCCACCTTCTCGCGGATCTTGAGCAGCTCGGCGCTGGGGTTGTCCAGGATCATCTGGGGTTTGGGGGAGGCGCGGAAGCGTTGGGTTGGGTTGAGGTTGAGCTGGGCGGAAGCGGCACGTGATGGCGGGAGCGCCGCCAAGCTGGGGCGCTGCTTGGTTTGACCAGCTCACAGCGGGGTTGGGCCGAGGAGATGCCGGCAGCCCGTCCCCGCTGGACGCTCGATCGCTCGCCATGCCAACCTCAGCTCTTTCCACAACCCCAGCGACCCGGCCCGACGCAGAACGGGACTGCCGGCTCCCCAGCTTCCCGATCGGGCTCAAACGTCTGAAGACGCAACCGCCCCCTGCCTGCAGATACGTCTCCAGCAGCTCCGGTGTGTCCACGTTCAGCACGGCGTCCAGCGTCAGCTCCACCTCCTCGTCCCACGTCACGTCGGCGCCGGTGAGGCCACCCGGGTACGGGTCGCCGCCGTACGGATCGCCGCCGTACGGGTCGGCGACCTCGTCGGGCGACACGGGGTCCGCGCTGATGCGCTCGCTGGGGTTGGGGCCAGGCATTATTGGGGGTGGGGCGGGCGTGGGGAGCGAATCAGGCCCAGGGTTGGTGATAGCAGCAGACGGCAGGAGACGATTTCAGCACGGGCACGATGGATGGCACGGGCCTGGCAGGGTGCGAGGGAGCGGTTAAAAGCGTGGCCACCGGGGAGGAGCAGCGGCCCTCGGCCCTGCACGACCGCTACCCGTCAGCCCAGCCCGCGCTGGCTCACCCCCATCCAGGCGGCTCCTGCTGGTTGAGGCCGTTCATAGTGGAGGCCTTGCCCCAGCCGCTGGCAAATGGCTCCGGCCCGCCGCCCGAGCCGCGGTCGCGGTCCGACGGCCGCTCCCGGCCGCCGCTGACCCGCTGCTGCGGTTCATGCGAGTCGCGCTCCTGAGCCACGGCGTCCATGGTCCCGCCAGCAGCTGCAGCGTTGGCCGCCGCTGCGGCGCCAAAGGAGGGCGCGGCGTCGAGGCCCTTCGCGGCGCCAAAGGAGGGCGCGGTGACGAGCGCCTTCGCGGCGCCAAAGGAGGGCGGGTTGCCCAGGCTCGCGGCGTGCCCGAACGACGGCGCGGCCGCGAGCCCCCTCGTCGCGCCAAACGACGACGCGTTGCCCATGCCCGGCGCCTGGGCCTCAGTGGGCGACTTGAGTTCCGGCTGCCGGCCGTTGAGTGAGGTGCCGCCGTGGCCGCCCTGGTCCATGGGCCGCGGCCGGCTGGCCCGGCCGGCGCTGGGCCGGCCCACCATAATCCGCGAGTTGGGGTCGGCGTCGTGGTGCCCCACGTACAGGGTCCCGATGCTGGGCCGGCCGCGGGCCGGGCCCTCGCCGCGCGCCGAGCGAGGCGCCCTCGGCCCCATTGGCGCCGGCTCCGCCAGGTGCCGGTCCGCCGCGGCGGCGGCCAACGCAGCGGCGACTACGGCGTCGAAGTCGCCGCCGCGGCGCGGCGAGGAGCCGTGAGGGCCGTCCGCGGCCTCGGCCATGCTGGTGTGGTCGGCGATGGAGGCGCGCCGCACCACACTTCGGACCGCGTCGGCGAGCCGCTCCGACATGCTCGCCCGCCGCATACGGCCGGCGGCGGTGGCTGCGTGGACGCCTGCAATCCCCTCGGACCCCTGGCGGACGGGGGCCGCCGCCGACGCTGCGCCGACGCCACTGCCGGCGCCGGCGCCGTGGCCTGCGCTGGAGCTGGCACGCAACGCCGCCGCCGCCTTGGACCAGCTCGGCGCCGGCGACAAGCGCTGCGGGCCCGACACTGGCGGCGGCAGCGGATGGCTGTCCGACGGCTCCCGCGGCAGCTGCGAGCCAAACGCGTCAAGCATCACCGCCGGCAGGCTGCTAGTACTGGCGGCCTGCTGCCGGTTGCTTTCCTGGCGGAAGCGAGACGGCGGCCGCCAGCCCAGACCCGACCCTGGCGGCGCCGCTGCCGCGGCGGCGTCCTCAGCAGGCTCATCGGCCCCGATGCGGCGGCCGAAACTGTCCGAGAGCGGCAGCGGCGCCGGAGCCGGCACCACCGCGGCCGCGGCCTCGGCCGCACTCTCCCAGCTCGGCCGCTCAGTGGACCACTCTTCGGCAATGGCAGCGACCGCCGCGCCGCCAAACCGGACGCGGCCGGAGGTGGTCGTGCCCAGGACCGCAGCGTCCGCCGCCGGCGCCGCGGCGGCGGCGGCGCCGCCAGCACCGGCGCCCGTGTGGCTCAGGCGCTTGCGGCTACCTGCCATGCTGCTCTGCAGCGGCACACGCGCGGTGCCGCGCCAGGACACGGGCCTGCGGGCGGTCGCCGCAGCAGAGGGTTCCTCGACCACGACCTCATCCTCGTTCCGCGCCGAGGCCGGGCGGGTGCTAGCCCACTGCACGGCCGCCGCCGGCGCCGGCGCCGCGGCAGCCTCCTCGATCTTCTCCGCGGCCACTACCTGGCTGCCGCGGCGCCCACGTGCCGGCGGCGCCGCTGCCGCCGCCCTAAGCTCCCGCTGATGCTCTCCGACGGCGCCGCCAACGCCAGAGTCCGGCCGCCGCAGGGACCGCGCGGGCGATATGTACCCCACACGGCCCGAGCCGCCGCGGCCGTCGGCCGACCCCCAGGCCAGCGCGGGGCTCGAGCCGGTGTTGCCGGTGCCGCCGGTGCCGCTGCGCGAGAGCGGCGGCGACACGCCGGCGGCGGCGCGCATCGAGGCCGACAGCAGCAGGCCAGCGTCGCGCTCCCGCAGCGCCTCTCCGCCCGCGTCGACGAGCATCATGGCCAGCCGGCTGCTGCAGCGGGGCAGGCCGTCGTGCTCCACATCCGAGTCGTCCTGATTCTCCAGCCGCTCCGCCTCGTGCTGCTGTGAGTGCGGGCGATGGTCTCGCTGCGGCTGTGCCCCCCGGTGCTGCTGCGGGTGGGGAGGAGGCGGTGGGGGCGGCGGGGAGGCCTCCTGCTGCGGCGACCGGGACAGCTGCGGCGCCTCGTCCGCCACGGGGCCACTGGGCGACGCCACGGGCGACAGCGACCAGCCCTCGCGCGAGCCCCACTCGTCCGCAATCGCAGACAGGTCAGGGCCGGTGCCGGCGGCCGCCAGCAGCGACCTCCGCCGGAACGGCGGCGGCGCCTGTCCGCCCGACTGCCCCTCCGGCAGCGGCGGCGCCGGCGGCGGCGCCATCGGAGCCGGCGGCGGCGGCGGCATGCGGTCGGGGCTGCGCGAGGTGCCGAACACGACGCGCTTGCGGCTGGCGTCCGCCGGCACCAGCGGAGCGATCCGGCCGCCCGCGTGCCTCGACCGCCGGCCGCCGTCGGCCAACTCCTCCCCGCCGCCCAGCTCAAGGCCCACCAGCGAGGCCTCCTCCGCCGCGGCCACGCCGCCGCCGCTGCGCGAATCGCGGCCGCCCAGGCCCGCCAGGTTGCCGCTGGGGCGCGACGCCAGCCCCACCTCAGCGCCGAAGCGCGACACACGGCCACTGGCGCTCGCGGCGCGGCCGCTGCCATCGGCCGACGCGCGCACCGCAGCTAGCAGGCCCTGGCGCAGCGGCCCGCTCCCGCCGCCGCCGTCACTGTCGGCGCTGGTGTCATGGGAGCCGGCGGCGCCGCCGCCGCTGCTGACGGCGCCCTCGGTTCGGCTGCGGCGCGGCGGCGGTGTGGAAGCAACTAGCGGGTAGCTCTCCTCCTCGTTCTCCTCCTCGTCCAGCGGCTCTCCCGGGGAGGACGACGAGGAGGGCGAGCGCGGCGGGGTCGGCATGGGGCGGCCGCGCGACGGCCGCGCGATGCCGGCTGCCTCCACCTAGATGGGAAATGGGAACGCGGCGGGATTTGGTTTGGCACATTAGAACACCAAGCCAACCCAGCGCGGGGTTGCCTCACCCATGCTGCGTATCCTTCCCATGCCGTGCTGTTGCACTCCTGACCATTCCACATCAAGCCCCAACCCACGCTGGCCCCACCCCACAACTGGGCCCACACCGCCCCACCTGCAGCTCCTCATCATCCTCGTCGTCCTCCGTGTCCTGCGACGGCCGCTTGGTCAGCCGCCGAAACGACTTGCCCGCCTTGCGGAACGACGCCAGCCCCGCCCACCGCGCCTTGCCCGGCGCCGGGCCGCCACCACCGGACCCCAGCCCCGCGGCCGGGCCGCTGCGCCGCTCACGATCCCTCTCCCGCGGCGCCCGCGCGGCGCCGGGCAGCGGCGCTGACGAGCGGCCGTCCGGCGAGGCCTGGGCCCAGGCGCTGCCGCTGACGGAGGCGCGTAGCTGCGCGAGCGCCGCGATCTGCCTCGCCTGCAGCTGCGCGGGCGTGGGCGCGGGGCCGGCGCCGGCGGCCAGCGGGCCGAGCAGCATCTGCTGCTGCTGCGCGGCGGTGAGCATGGAGGCCATGTTGCGGGCGGTGATGGTGATGGAGCCGATGCGCTGGTTTGTGACGGAGCGTATGGCGGCGGGGCTGCTGGCACTGAGGGGTGCGGCGGGGACAAGGGGCGAGGGATGGGAGCGGGTGGAGGGCGTGGCGCGAGACACGGACAGGCGTGGATGAGAAGGTCAGCGCGTGCAACGCGGGCGGCGGTGACCGCTAGAGGCGCTGGCGCAGGCGCGCAAACGTTGCGAGGAGGCGCATGCGCGTGCAGCATGCAGGGGTGCATGGAGGGTGCAGCATGCAGGGGTGCATGGAGGGTGCAGCATGCAGGGGTGCATGGAGGGTGCAGCATGCAGGGCGGCCGCTGGCCGGCAGCCACCCACCGCTCCTGCTCCGCGGCTCGCCCCGCGCCAAACAGCTGCAGCCGCGACCGGCCCGCCTTGGCCAGGCGGCCGCTGGTGACCGAGCCGCGCCGCGAGGCCGCCGCCTCCCTGCGGGTGCGGAGCACGGAGCACGGAGCAGCGGGGCATGCCCGTGTGAGGGGCTGGCGAATGGCTGCAACATGTACCGGTAGGTGCCCCTGACGCAATGGATAATCCGCCGCCGTCCAGGGCCCTAGGGCGGGGCGTGGTGGCGTGCTGAGCCCCGCGTCCAGCCTCGCGCCGCCGCTGCTGGACCGGAGGCGCTCGCGAGGTGGGCCTGCCTGGCGCGCACGTACCCTGCATCGCCCGCCGCCAGCGTCGCGGCCGGGCCGCTGTTCCGCCGCCCGCCGCTGTCGGCCCTGCTCAGCGGCCGCCGCAGCATCTCGGCGGCCGCCACGATGTAGCTCAGCCTGCGGCGGAGGTGGAGGTGCGAGAGAGTGGCGTGCGGGCGGGCGGGCTCGGGCTGCAGACACCCATCGTGGGGGAAGCAAGGTAGCAGAGGCCTGGCCTGGCCTGGGCTTGGCAGGGCTGCAGGGTGGCATCATTGCCCCCATGGCATCTGCGCCCCTCCCTGCGGCAGCCGCGCGCGCACCTCCGGTTGCGGCGGCCCGCCAGCGCGGCGCGCTCCGCCTTGGCGGCCCTGGCGGTGGTGGGAGCGAGCAGGGCGGCGGCACCGTCACGGCTGCGAGCAGGCGGCATGCTGCGACCTCCCCCACCCCCAGCATGCTGAGCCCTCGGCAGCGCTATGGGCGCGCACACGCGAACCGCACGTCATGAGCCCGTGCGCTCCCAACCGGTTGGGACGGGAAGCTTAGTGAACTGTGGGCCCGCGAACATGCGGGAGCTTGGGATGGTGCTTGCACTGGGACCTCTGTCACTGCTCTCGCAACCGCTACCCCCTGCCACTGCGACCTCACCCCGCTGCCCTCACCTCCCTGCCCCCACCCCGCTTCCCCCACGCCGCCCGCTGCCGCGACGCCGCCCGGCGACTCACTCGTCGTCGGGCGATGGCGCCGCTCCGTCCGCAGCGCTGGACAGCCCCTCGCCGCCCTCGCCCCCTCCTCCGCCCACGGGGCTCAGGCTCAGCCCGGGCGGCGCGGCGCTGGTGCCCGCCACCGCCGCCAGCGCTCGCCGCACGGCGTCCGCCTGGTCCTCGGGCATGCCCTGCGGCGCGGGGTGGTTGGAGCCCTGCCCGTCGGGTCCCTGCGCGCCGCCGCCGGTGGGCCGGGCCGTGGGCCGGCCCCAGCCCTCGCCGATGAGGAAGCTCATCCTGATGGGGTGGGAGAGGTGGGGTGGGGTATAATTGCAAGATGGTGTGTTGCGGGTGGGGAGGAGCCGAGGAGCTGGGGCGTTGGAGGGGCAAGGTGGCAGCGCCACGGGCCGCGCGGGCGAGAGCGGCGCGGTCGGTGGCGGCCCAGCAGGCATGTGGGTTCGGGCTTCGGGGCCGGCCCGCACCTGCGCTGCTTGGGAGCCCTGGCGCGCTTGGCGGCCCTGCGGAGGGGGAGCGGTGGGTGGGCGCCAGGTCAGGTCAGGGCCCAGCCGCACGACGAAAGAAGCACCGCTGCACCGCGCTCTAGTTCCGCGCCCGCGTCCGTGGGCGCTCCAGTGCCGCGGCAGGTTCCGTGGGCGCTCGCCTGCTCTCTTTGAGGTGCTGCTTGATGAGCTCCGTCTCCAGCGTGTCCAACACCTGCACGGCAGTACGGCAGGCAGACAGGCGGCCACGGACAGCTGACGAGTCGGCGATGGCGCCGGCACCAGCCCCAGCCCCTGCACCCCAGCGCCTGCCCCTGCAGCGC
Source organism: Chlamydomonas sphaeroides (assembly GCA_001662425.1). Lineage (NCBI taxonomy): Eukaryota > Viridiplantae > Chlorophyta > Chlorophyceae > Chlamydomonadales > Chlamydomonadaceae > Chlamydomonas > Chlamydomonas sphaeroides. Next base: position 40,476 of record BDDC01000440.1, read on the forward strand.
CCGCAGCGCACCCGCCGGCCCCACAACCGCCGCCCCTCCCCGCTGCCCCTCCCCGCCGCCACATCCCCGTCGCCCCTCCGCACGGCCCCTCCACGCGGCCCCTCCCCGGCGCCCCTCCACGCGGCCCCTCTCCCCGACGCCCCACCTCGAGCAGCGCGCCCCACACGCGCTGCTGCCTAAAGCGCAGCCAGATGGCCCATATGGTGCCGCTGCCCATCCACCAGCGCGGCTCGCGGTAGTGGTACAGCTGCACCACAGCGCCGTTGATGGCGAGCGTGACCACGGAGAACAGGAAGCCCAGCAGCCCGATGGCGCCGATGCAGGAGATGTCGTCCGAGGCGGGCAGCGTGCTGGCGGGGCGGCGGTGTGGTAGGGGTGTGGGAGGAGAGGAGGTTGGGGGGTGCGGGGTGCGGGGTGAGGGAAGAGGAGGGCAGCCCCAGCCGGTAGCAGCAGCTTCCTTGGGACCGTGCGCGGCATAGGAGCGGGCGTCAGCTTACGGCTGGCTCCTCCCACGCGCACGCTTAGACCAGCAGGCCGCGCACGGTGGGCGCCAGGCGGGACCCCGTCAGGAGGGTTCGTGCCGCCGCTGCAGGACCCTGCTTCCCCTTCGCCCCCCGCCCGGGTGGCGCCCCCCCCGCCCACACCCACACACACACAGGCGCACCTGTAGACCAGCAGGTCGTACACGGCCAGCGCCAGCGGGATGGTGACCGCCACACCCAGCCGCTCGCCGCACTCGGGGCTGAGCCAGAAGGTCATGAAGCACACCAGCGCCAGCACCACCTGACCACGGCGGGCATCGGGGGCAGTAGCAGTGGGCAAAGCGTGCGCCGACATGCGCGCGCGGCGCTGCCGAGCGGGCGTCGGCAAGGGCAGGGGCTGGATTGATGGTTGACATGCCATCCGGCGGCCCTGACGTTGGCTCGCGCTATCGATTCCAGCAAGCACCCGCACAAGCGCCACAACCCCGCCCCGCCGGCACTTGGCACCGCCCGTGTCTCCGGAAACCATTCCCTCTCACCCCCGCCCACCTGCGGCACCATTTTCTTGCCCGTGTCCCACCAACAGCGCCACTCTCTTCCCCACTCTTCTATGTGTCCCTATGCATGAATACCACGCGCTCACCTGCGGCACCAGGATCTTGAGCGCGAACAGCGTCTGCGTGCGGTGCAGCTCCAGCTCCACCAGCACCACAGGCCAGCGGCCGTCGTCGGGGCAGCAGGAGGCCTCGGGGTAGTGGTGCACCCAGGAGGTGACGCGCGCCAGCCTGGGCGGGACGAGGGGCGAGGGGCGAGGGGAGGAGAGGAGGGCTGGCTTCTGCGGCTCCCGGTGCAGCCCTAGGTTCGCCCCTCGGCCCGTGCTGCCGGTGCCAGCGCGGAGCGGCCGCCGCCGTTGAGGTGGCGTTGCTGCCGCGACAGTGGCGGCGGCGGCCACGCCCGGACCCACTGCCGGCACCCCGAGCCCCGCCCCGCCCCTCCGCGACGCACTTCCTGCACACCGGGGCGACGGGAGGGAGGGTGCGGGGGGCAACAGTTAGCACCCCGGGTCGGGATCAGCAGCAGCACATGGGGAGGGCTGCAAGGAGGGCGCGGGCGCGGGAGCGTGCACACCGCAGAGGTCGGGTGCAGCAGCAGCACGGCCCGCCGAGGCCAAGCCGCGCAACGTTGCACTGCTGGAGTGCCTGGCCAACGGCCGTGTGGCATAAGCAGCGTGATTCCCTGCTCTTGTCCCCTTGTCCCCTTGCCCCCATTCCTCCCCAGGGGCTTCCCCAGGGGCTTCCCACCCACCACTCCACGGCGGTGGCGCCTCTCATGTCGGTGATGCTGTTGCCCGCAATGGTGGCGCCGCCCTGGAGGGATGGGAGGAGCGGGGAGGGGAGGGAGGGAAGGGGAGAGACGGGATGTGCAGTTTAGTTGCGGGAGGGGACGGGTTGTACCGAGGGAGTAGCGAACTAGTCAGCCACATAGCGGGAGGCATAGCGGGAGGGGAGGGGCAGGACGGGCGGGCAGGCCCAGGGCGTGGGCGTAGGCAGCGGCGCGCGGCCCCCTTCCGATGAACACGGCCGTGCAGGACACTCGGGGATGGTGACGGCGGCCGGTGCAGAGGATACGGCCGGGCGAGGGCGAGCCCGGGCCTCATAGGCTCCCGGCCCCCGGCCACGTAGCGGTCTGCCCCTCCCTTCCCTTCCCTCCCCTTCCCTCCTCCCCGCCCGCTGCCGCACCTGGCTCGCCTCTCGCACCACCACATCCCGCGGCCCCTGAGCCCAGGTGCCCATCTCCACCAGGCACTGCGGCAAGGAGCGAGGGAGGGGGTGTGCCGTGGGAGTAACGAGCGAGTTGCAAACCTCCGAGCGTAAGCCCGGGCCCAAAGCCGACAGCGCGGGAGGGTGGGCGGCGGATGGTGGAGGGTGTGGTGTGGTGTACAGGATGTTTTTGATGGGAGGGTACGATCCGGAGCAAGGGGCAAGGAGGAAGGTGGCAGGCCGCGGCGCGGCCCAGCGGGCAGGGCTGGCTCGTCTGGGGGGGAGGCTTGGGCGGCTGGGGATCGCAGCGCAGAGGCAGCGCGGCACACAGCGGCCGCCAGCCGGAGCCGCATGGGGTCATCCGCGGCGCTCGCTGGCGCCACCCCACCCCACACGCCCTGCTCCACACCCCACCCCACCTTGATGTTGCCGAAGGGGAAGGCGGCGAGGCCGCGGAAGTTGCACGCCACCTTGAGCAGCCCGTTGCGAGCCCACATGACCTGCGGCGCGGCACACGCGCCCCTTGTTAACATAGCTTGACGCAAAATCAACACACCGCCACGCTGCCCCAAGGCAGCAGGCAGCGGCAGGCAGCAGCCGAAGGCGGGGCAGGCATGGCAGCATGCCGGGCTCGCTGGCCCAGCCAGCACGCGCCACCCAGCCGTGCCTGCCCTGCCCCACGGGCCCCCTCCCTCCCCCTCCCTGCCCTGCCCCACGGGCCCCCTCCCTCCCCTGGCCCCGCTCACGTCGCCGGTGGGGTAGATACGCGGCGCCTGCGCGCCGAGCGTCTGCGCCACATCAAAGGCGCTGTTCCACAGCGTCACGTCGGGGTACCAGATGTCCATGTACTGCGGAGGGCCGGGCGGAGGCGGGGAGGGGCGGAGGGGCGGAGGCAGTTGGGAGTAGCGCGGGGGCAGGAGTGAGGACTGTGTCCATGCACGACATGTGTTCGTGTACAGGTAGCAGCGAGTAACACCCCCATGCGTGGGGGGACGGGAAGGGGGCGGGGACAAGGAGAGGCACTGGGGCACAGCGCGGGAGGAGCGGGTAACGGTACCACGGGCGGGGCTGTCCCACTCGCCCTCTGCTTGCCGCACAGAGGGCCCGCGGACCCGCAGCACCCCGCGGCGCAGGTCCCGCGTTATCCCCCAGGCCCCCGGCCTCATGGCCCCTGCGCGCGGCCCCCTGCCGCCCTGCCGCCCTGCCGCCCACGTCGGGCGGCCGCGGCCAGCCCACGCCGGGTCCCACGTGGCCCTCGCGTGCAGCCACAGTGCCCCGCGCCGCTGCCTTGCCCCGGCCCATGCGCCTCCCCGGCCGCCGCCGCCGCCGCCGGTGGCTCCTGCCCTCCTCCCACTGCCCACCCGCAGCTCCTGGTTGAGCGTGTAGAGGCGCGTCACGTTCCACTCGCTGACGTTCCAGGTCAGCCGCGGGTCGCGCCAGTGCAGGCGGAACCACACTAGCAGGTCCATGCTGCCCTGCTCGGGCGCGGAGGGGTGGCAGGGGGGATGGCGGGGAGGGCGTGTGTGTTTCGTGTGGGCAAGCGGGCGAGCGGCACACCAGCAGGCGCGTGCTGCCTTGCAAGGCAAGGCAGGGGCGAGGTCGCGGACAGGTATCGTGTGCGTGGCGGAGCGCGCGCTGTGCGCCTGGATGGCGGGGTGTGGGCGGTAAGGGCGACCGTACGCGCCATGCCCCAGGCGCACTTGGCTCCGGGTGCCTGTGTGGTGGTGCACTGGGGATGTCTACCGACTACGAAACGGGGGCTGCTCCGCAGCGCCACGCGGCCGCCGCACCTCGCCAAGGTTGACCGCCTGCCGGGGTGGGGGACGAGGATGGGGGCCGGTGGCGGCGAGGCGCGGTGAGTGCAGGCGGCGGGGCGTGGCTGCAGTGCAGCAGCGGCACCCGGCCGGCGCCCGGGACAGGCGGCCGCCCAGTCATGTCATGTCGTGTGCAGGCGAGCGCGGGACAGCCGTGCCGCTGTCCCCGTGTCCGGGGCCCTTCCTCACCAGGATTTTGTGTATCGCCACGTTGACGTCCACCTGGATGGGGCCGCTGCGAGCGGGGTGAGGTGGGGGAAGGCGGGGTGGAGGCGGCGTGTGCCGAGGGGGTGAGGCAGCGGACTGGCTGGATGGCCACACCAGGAGGCAGGAGCACGAGCCCGACAACGGCAGCAGCTGTGCGGTGTGGCGGGCGCAGGGGCTGGGGCCATCCGGCGGCTGCGCTGGTGCCGCGACGGCCATGCCCCTGTCGGCCTAAAGCCAAGGCCACGCGCCCGGCCTAGCGTCCGGCGCCTCAGGGCAGGAGGCGGCGCCCGGCCCTAGGTCCCCAGGCGGCACGCATCAGCCAGGCCGCCAGCAACGTAGCCCTGCCCCTGCGGCCCCTCGGCCGACGACGCACCCGTCCTCGGGATACGGGAAGGACGTCTTCTCGTAGCCCTGTGGGGTTCGTTTGTTGTTTTGTGCCAGGGGCGGCCGCAGATAGTGAGCAGCGCAGAGATGATGGTACAAAAGGAAGGGGCGATGGGCTACTGCTGGGCCGCTGGCCGCACCACTGCACATGCCATCATCCGCTGACACCCGCATCCCGGTCAGGGCAGCACGGGGGCGCACACGCGCGCAGCGGCAGCGGCCGCCTTGGCGTGCGCAACCTCCCCCTCTAGTACCGTCCGCGTGCTGCTCTCTTCCTTCCAGCGCACTCCCGGGCGCTAGGCGCCGCCACAACAAGCCCGGGCCCCGCGGGGCCAGGGCAGGATGCGCTGCTGCTCTGCCTCCAGCATGTCCCAAGGGGCTGGGCATGATCCAAGCAGGGGCCCGGCGGGGCCAAGGCAGCAGGCGCTGCTGTCCCGCGCGCAGGTCAGCAACAGGTCCACAACAGGTCCGCAGCTGGTTGGGATGGGATGGCTCCACGCACCGTGAGCAAGTACGTCATTAAGGCGGACTGGGAGCCGGTGGTGTTGGGGTTGAGCGCGCCGGCGGTCGAGGTGTCGGGGGTGTTGTCGGTTAGGTTCTGTGAGGGCCGAGCCGGGCAAGGGGGCGAGGCACGGCACAGGCGTGACGGCAGCGAGGGGGTGGCCGGTGCTTGGGGTGCAGGCAGGGCGTCGCCGAGGTGGGCGGCGGCGTGTCGGGCTGGAGTTGGGGAGCGGAGGGGCGGGTGCTCAACAGCTCATGAACCCGCACCGCCTGACGGAGGCTGCTGCCCTGCAGCTCTTGGCGCCCTGGCACTGCCGGGAGGCGGGCTACAGCGCCGCTGAGCAGGGGCCGCCCCTGCCCTTCGCAGCGCACCTGCCGCTCCTTGAGCTGCCGCGCGCCCACGTGCGGGTACACAGCACCCGAGTCATATGCCATAGACGCCGGAAGCACGATTTCTGATCGTCCTGCGTCCATGTCGATGTCGGCCCATTCGGCAGCTCGCCGCCGTTCGTGTGGCGACGGCGCTTTGGACATCATCGGCTTCGGAAGTGGACGGTTCCACTGGCTGCGAATATCTGGCTCTATGTCCAGGTGACTGTTGGCGATGCCTCGCCCACGCCTGGCCAAGACAGGGCGAAGGCCCAAGCCGGCGATGCAAAGAACGACGACCAGCGCCACCGCGCGCTCGCCACCGCGCGCTCGTGCCATGGCGAGCTGCGCAGTTGGACGTGCAGCCAGCGATCAATATATATCTACCCTACGGCTAGCATTTGCAGACCGCAACGTTCAGTCGTCGGAAGCCCGTTCATGTGATTTCTTCTTGTTGCATTCTTTGCAGCAGAAATCGTATCATACGCAGTTGTGCAGCGAGGAAGTGAAGCTCCAGACTGCAGTACCAGGTGTGACCGGTGTCGTTAGGCATCAGCCCCAATCCCCCCAACCGCGCATCCTAGCTGTTTGAAGCACACCCCTCGCGAGAGACGTGTGGAATTGAACTTCTCCAGCCCCATCATCTCGTGGGCGGCGAGTTTGTGCTCCAATGCACAGGCGGTCGTGCGCGTTACACAGCAGCTGGTTGAGAACGCAGCAGGGAGACACCGGCATGCGGCGGGGACTTAACCCCACGTTCATGAGGCGGACCGGGGGTGGCAATTATAGGTGACCGCCAGGGGGGGTTTGCTTGGGTTTCGCACGCTTGGCTACCGTCCTACCGAAGCCAACGGATGGAACATGCTGCCACGCAGCCACCTGTATCCTGTAACATTCACAGGATGCCGTGCGTTCAACCCTCGCCGCTACGCTACTTGTTCCGAGGTGCATCTGCATCGACCTGTTGCAGGTGTTGCGACGACTAACCCGCACTAGCAGTCGCACTGGCCCCACAGCAGACTTGTGATGCCACTTACACGATAAGCAGCCCAGCGGCCGCTTCTTACGGGCTCGGCCCTGAAGGCCGCAAAAGACATACCAGCTTGACCGCTCTTGTTTGGACACCAGCGGCTGCAGCAGCAGACTGTGACATACTCCTCGCGTGATTGCTCCGGGCTGACGATGCCGCGCCACGAACACACCGGGGCGCATGCCGTGCCCTGACATCTCGCCAGCACGCACGCGACCAACATCGCCTGCGACAGCTGTGCAACAGGACTCGCAGTGTATAGCTGCATGCCCAGCTGGTATCCCCTCCCTCCCCTCCTGCACCGGGCTGGGTGCCTGGCCGCCGCCGCACAGGCACCACACAGGTGTGCTCAGGAGCCCATGCCAAGGAATTGTCAGCCACGCGCCGCAGCTTCCCGCGCTGCCGGCCCCAACGCCCTGTTGCTGGGCAGCTATCCCGGCGGCGCTGGGCCAAGGTTGCGGCCGCTGGCAGCATTTGGCGACGGTTTAGGAGCCTGCAGCACACCAGAGGAGTGGCCCAACACGACCAGCTCCAGTGCAACGCATCCGTCCAATCACAGCTATCCCAGCATCGCTTATGCAGAGGCCCAGCGCCTTGCGGACGCAATAGCCATGCTAGACCACAGCAGCCCTGCCCTGGGCCGCATCCCCGACCTGCTGCTGAAGGTCGGCCCCAACGGCAACCGCCTTCATGGGGCCACTGCCGTGCGCACCGCCTTTGTGCCGGCAGTGGCCGCGGCCTTTGCCACCCGGCAGCCGCAGATCGTGAAGCTGTGGGTGCGGTCTCCGGACGACAGCTAGCTTTCCGGTCTCCACGTTCAGATCTGCCTGTGCGGTGCAACCAGCATGCACGTCACCTGCATAGCGGTGCTGAAGCAGCTGCTGCCGTTGCTGTGTGCCAGCGACGCACTAAGGCTTGAGGTCCTGCCCGACGGTCAGGTAGAAGTGGTGGAGCCCGCCCAAGGCCCTGGCAGCTCAGCCGCCAGGGCTGCCACTGAGAGTCATCAGCGCGGACGGGTTCTACCTGATGACGGGGCCAACCGCCCTGTGCACCGCCTTTGGGCTGGCAGTGGAAGCAGCCCTCGCCAGCCAGCAGCCGCAGCCCGTGGTGCTGTGGGTGGGGTCGCCAGGGGATGGTCCACTGAGGCGGGTGGTGTTGCAGGTACGGGCTAATGGCCCCAGCAGCATCTGTGTCACCTGTGTAGTGGCGCTGACGCGTCTCCTGGCGCTGAGCCCCAGTGACACACTCTGCCTCGAGGTGCTGTTGAGGGCCTGGCAGTGATGATGCAGCCCACAGCGGTGGTGGCGCCCCGACAACGCTTTGCAGATGGTGGCTGGCTGTGTGGCCAGCCAGCAGCGCAAGACCTGCAGGTCTCGCCACGCCAGTTTTGGGCGAGAGGTGGAGGAGTGCAGAGGAGTGGCAGGGAGCATGCACGGTGGCCTGATTAGCCTGATGCATTCGCGTTCGCGGCTGGTGCGGCCCTCCCAAGTGTTTGAGCGGGTTCTATGCAAGGGCAGGTTTTTGATTAATATTATGTCGTCGGTGCGGAATAATGGTCAATCGAGGGGGCTGGGATTGGCTCGCCCCGTTCCGTAGGAAACAGGGCGGAAGCCTTTGCAATCACGTCGAAAGCGCTCCGGAGGGGACCCCTGCCGTACCGGCTAAACGTTAGGTTGCGTTTTGCAACGTTAGGTCGTCCCTTATTGCCGCTGTTTCGTGCCTATACTTTTCATGCTATTTCGCACAATGCTGCGTCGCTTTCAAGCATCGAAGTATGTTTTTATATGCAGCAATATCACTGTTCACTTCTCAGGGACAACATGGAACATTCCATTGCGAACATCCTGTGTTGAGATGTGCATTCCTGCCGTTTCAGGCAGTTCGGGCGGCTAGGTCCGGCCCGTGGGGATGAGGGCACGTGTCGGTGTGCCCGAGACCCCTCAAATACCCCGGCGTCAACCGCATAATGACCAACTGTTTGCGTCTGGTCAGGGTGACCTCTTTTTGGGGCGAGCCATGCACCCATGCGCAGCTGGGGAGGTTTGGAACAGCCAGTCAGGGAGGACCTGCGTGTTGTGCACGTATCCAGGCAGCAGGTCGGTCCGCCGCACCGACCTGGCGTCGCGTCCACCAACCGCCGTGAGCCGCCGGGGGTAGTGAGATCACGTTATGTATGCATGCGCTGTCAGGGGGTGTTGACCTGTACGTTTTCCGGGGAGGGGCAGTGTTGTGGCGCTGTGGCCTTGCCCGTTGAAAATCACGGCTGGTGCAGCACCAGCGCTTGCCATATGGCGTGACTCGCTTGCTAGCGTAGTTGGAATCGCACTCTGGGTCATCAGACTGGGCGCCGTCGTGCGCGGATGTGCAGAAGTGTGCACTCTATTGTGACCAAGCTGATGAGGGTCACGTCGGGGGCCGGCCGGGAAGGCGCGTGCCGTGAAGGGGTCGTGTCGCCGTCAAGGGCAAATCAGTTGTTGCCGCCCTTCGCAATCGCAGCACATTACACTTGCCTCGACACTGGTTCAACACACGGCATCGCCTCGCGGCTAAACCTGCTGCATCACCGCTGACATACATCGTGCGTCCAAGCAAGGATGTCGCGCGTGTCCATGCTCGCCAGCGCTTCACGACGGTACGAGCTTTATACGATGGCTCTGCGTGCTCGTTGCAGCGTTAGCTCCTGTTTGGCCGCGCGCCGATGTCCGCTGACATGGCCCGGCGCGACAGCCTCTGCCTCCAAGCTGGGCGGACGCCTTGCGTCTAGCAGGTCGGTGAGGCCGCTAGCAGCCGTGAGAGCGCGCCCCGGCACTACTGACGGCGAGGGCCCAACCCGGACAAGCGCAGCCAGCGCCTCCCCGACTACCATGCAGCTAACGCTGGGCAGTGCGGTGGCTGGCGGAGGAGGCGGGCCAGGACACGGGACGGCGAGCGCTCCCCCAAAAGCGTTGGCCCAGCCCGAAGCCGTATTTAACAGCGGGCAGGGTTTGATGCTGTGCTTCGGCGCAGACGGCCAGTACCTGACCGGAGCCGCCACGCTCCGCACCACCTTCGGCCCGGCGGTGGAAGCAGCCCTCGCCACACGGCAGCCGCAGCCCGTGGCGCTGTGGGTGGGTTCGCCAGGCGACGACCAGCTGCGGCGCGTGGCGTGTAGCCTGGTACCCTTCGGGGCTTCCAACGCCGCACTTACCGGCATAGCGGCGCTGAAACGGGCACTGGCGCTGCGCCCCGGGGCCTCGCTACACCTCGCGCTGCTGCCCGACGGCCGGGCGGAGGTGGTGGCTCCCAAGGCGGTGGCTAAAACACAGCCAGCGGAGCTGCTGCTCAAGCTTAGCAAGGACGGTAGCCGCCTCACTGGGGCCACCGCCGTTCACACGGCCTTCGGCCATGCCGTAGAGGAGGTTGCGGCGACAGGCGCCCATCAGGCCCTGGAGCTGTGGGTGCCGCCGCCAGACGACGGTCAGCAGCTGCGGCCCGTGTCGTGCAACCTTATGCCCTTTGGGAACGGCAGCCTCGCTATCGGCAGCCTGACTGCGCTTCGGCAGCTGCTGGCGCTGCGCCCCGGCGACACGCTGCGGCTCGTGCTCCTGCCCGACGGGCGGGCGGAGGTGGTGGAGCCCAAGGCGCCGCCGCGACAGCCAGTGGAGCTGCTGCTGAAACTCGGCGCAAACAGCAGCCGGCTGACGGGGGCCGCGAGCCTGCATGCCGCCTTCGGGCCGGCCGTGGCGGCGGCCGTGAGCAGCAGGAAACCGCAGCCGGTGAAGCTGTGGGTGCGGCAGCCGGAGGATGGTCAGCTGACACAGGTCCGGGTGCACATCACCGCAGCCAGCGCCACCGGCGCCGTCGTCACCAGCATAGCGGCGCTGAAGCGGCTGCTGCCGTGGATGAGGCCTGGGGCTTCGCTGCGGCTCGAGGTCCTGCCCGACGGCCGGGTCGAGGTGGCGGGGCCCACAGCGGCGCGGGGCGGTGCATGACGGCGCTAGCTGCGAGTGTGCCTGAGTAATGCTGGCGCACGTAAACATGGCGCTGTGACGTCGTGTTAGGCTTCTGCTGTGGTTGCCCACAAGTTGGGGGTCTTGCTTGTGCAGGCCACCGGGGGCAATGGGCGGCGGGGCGTATCGTACGCCTGCGGCACAGCTACAACAGGTGCTGAGGTGTACCTCCAGAGCTCGTTCTTGGGGGCGGGCGAGGTGAAAGTCGAGGCGGATCCTGGCTTCCTGGGCGCGCGGGGGAAGCCTCTGAAGCTGTCTGAGCCGTGAGGATTAAGAGTGCAGCAGACACAAATACCAGGGCCCAACGTGGGGCTTGACCGGATACCAGGCGCCAGAGCGACCGCGGCATGCAGCCGAGCACCAGAGAGCGCCAGTAAATGCTGATATTGGTTCGTATCTGTGACATCTTGTGCACTTCCGCGGCCAGTCCCGGTCCACCGCCGAAGAGCGTTCAGTAGACGTCAGCCGAGGCTTGCCTTAAGCCTTCCATGCCTCAAGCCCTCCATGCGCCGCTGCGGCGCTGTGTGGGCTTCGAGCTGTCACAAAGAGCTGCCAGCAGGCGGGCGGAGTGGCGGACTGGAGGGCGGAGCTGAGAGGGTGGAGCTTCGCAGAGGGCCAGGAGGAAGCTCGGCAGCCGCAGCCAGCCGCAGCGGCAGGAGTGCTAGGCTTCCGTGACGGCGTGAATGGGCGGCATGTTGCCAACGAGTTTCGTCCTTGCCGGGGCGTGTTGAGTGGCTTGGTGTTGTATGTGAGCAGCGGTACTAGTGCATGCGAGCCGTTACGGCGTTGTGTTACTTTTGATCAAGTCGGGCTGAGCCACGATGGGCATGGATGGGCAATTGTGGCGTTTGTCGTTGGGTTGTGTGAGTTCGCTGGATGGAGACCACTCATCGTGACCGTTCAGGATGAGGTATTTAAGGGACTAGCCTTGCATGGTAAACCTAGATGAAACGGGCGTTGGTTCCGACGTGTTCGCGTGGGGGGACGACCGGGAGAGCCTGGGAGAGTCACAGCGCGGGTTGTACGCTGTCAGCCAAAGACAGCTCCCCCGCTCAGTATCTGCAACATGCGCCCCGCCACACACATGAATGGGAGAGTGTACATTATACTCGCTGCTCTGCGCCACACGCTTGCTTATTGACATCGCTTTCTTTGCTCCTCTTCTACTGGTGCGAAGCAGTGACGAACATGCGGTTTTCAGCGCCTCTATGTCAATGTATCATCATTGTGCCGCGCGCGGCGGCGCGCATTTCGTCGCTGACGGCATGTCGCCAAGCGACAGGCTCCGCCAAGGTGCGCAAGCCCTGGCTCATGCGACCGGCGCCTCGCGGTTACCTGCGGTGATGCAGATTGTCAAGGGTCAGCGCGCATGGCCTCTTACTCTGCTGCGGTCGTGTCAGCTCGCTGCCGCAGCCAAATGCTGCCCCTTCACCCCGCAGGCCCCACCCCGTGACCCCTTCCTGGCGCTGCTTCCAAGCTTCCGCGCTGCCAGCCATGCTTTGACGTTGCGTTGCCCTCCCGGCTGCGCAAGGTTGGGTTTGTGGCCGCAAGCAGCCCTGCGCAGCAACCATGGGACCGGCAGAAACGCGCCGGGGAGCCGCAAGGACCCCGGCTACACTGGTCCCGGTAGCGCCTTCACAGCCCCTCGACAGCTACGGCCGGCCAAAACTCAAGACGCCGGTAGGGGCGCAGCGGCAGCCCCGCCGGCATGCAGCACTAAGGCGATTGTCGGAGGACAGCAGGGCCTGGCGCTCAAGTTCAGCAAGGACGGCGGCTACCTGACCGGAGCAGCCGCCATCCGCAACGCCTTCGGGCCCGAGGTGCAGGCGGCCCTGGCCACTCGGCGAGTCCAGACAGCGGCCTTGTGGGTGCGGTCGCCAGAGGATGGCCGCCTGCGGGAGGTCGAGATTCAGATCTGCCCCAGCGGCACGACCAGCGTCTGCGTCAGCGGCGTAGCTGTGCTCAAGCGCCTGCTGCCGCCGCTGCGGCCCGGCGACACGTTGCGGCTTGCCTTCCTGCCCGACGGACGGGCGGAGGTGGTGGAGCCCAAGGCTGTTACCGCATCCCAGCTGCAAAAGCCGTTGCTGCTCAAGCTCAGCAGCGACGGCGGTCACCTAAGCGGGGCAGCCGCCATCCAGGCCGCTTTCGGCCCAGCAGCGGAGGCCGCCCTCAAGGATAGACAGTCACAGCCCGCGCGGCTGTGGCTGCGCTCGCTCGGGGAGGGAGGGGCACTGCGCGAAGTGACCGTGCGGGTCTCTCCCACAGCCGGCGGGACTGTTGTCGTCACCAGCATAGCTGAGCTGAAGCGGGTCCTGCCGGCGCTGGGCCCTGGGGCTCTGCTGCGGCTCGAGCTCCTACCTGACGGCCGCGCGGAGGTGGTGGAGCCCAGGGTGGTGGCGGCGCCCCAGCCGGCGGGGCTGCTGCTTAAGCCGAGCAGCGACGGCCGCCGCCTGACGGGAATGGCCGCGATCCGCGCCGCCTTCAGCCTGCAGCTCGAGGCGGCACGCTCCAACAAGCAGCCGCAGCCCGCGCTGCTGTTTGTGCGGCTGCCGGACGGCCAGCTGCAGGAGCTCGCCGTACGCATATCAGCGGCCGGTGCGGGCAGTGCGTGCATCACCAGCATAGCGGCGTTGACTGGCCGGTTGGGGCTGCGGCCCGGCCACACGCTGCGGCTGGAACTCCTGCCCGACGGCCGGGCGGAGGCAATTGCGCTGAGTGCACTGCGGTGAGCGCATGGCGGACGGCCGCCTGATCTCTTGCTTGGGTCCGGCTCACGCCCTCCGCATGGTTGCGGCGACGGGGCGGCGGACATATTCAGTGCGGCAAGTGGGCTGTGGCGCGATCGCTAGGGCTTGGCCACCATTGGCGGTGATGTCGGGTCTAGGCCGGTCGGCCGTCGTGCAGCCTCCAGGGGCCGGTTCAGGGGGTATGGCGGGGCCGCGGGCCACAGCACTGTAGCGGTTTTGGTTGGCGGCATGGTTGGCAGCGAGGCTGGGCCCTGATTGCGGGCTGGATGCCGCCATGGCTGGCTGGTTGATGGCACGGTGATTGCGTCGCTACTCGGGCATACTCATTCGCTGCTGCTCAGGTCAAAGTCGACTCCGACGCGCACCATGGAGTTTCAAACGGGCAGTGCCATGCTTAGGCAGTATGCTACGGCGGCCCCTGGCGGCGCTTCGCTGTCGCGCCACCGCTGGCAGCACAGCAGTGGAGGGCGGCAATGACCCATGTTCCACTTTCTCCGACGTTGAATTCCCGGCTGCTCAGCAGCTAGCTCCGATGCATATGGAGGCTGGCGGTACGGCGGGCGCAGCGCGCGGAGCCCGCGCCTATGTGCAGCAACAGAAGCAGAGGCAAGGGTTTAGGTCGGGAAGTGTGGCCGTATGTACAGCACAGTAGCCCTCCGCGCCACCTTCGGGCCGGCGGTGGCGACGGCCCTTGCCACGCACGCTGCGGCGGCACGCGGCAGCCCACCTAGCGGTGGGTGCGGTCGCCCGCCCGAGGATGGCCAGCTGCAAGAGGTTGGTACAAGGCTGTGCCCTAGTGGTGCTTGAAAGTGCCCACACTCGTCTATCGCGCCACTGAATGGGACCCGGAGCCGGTGCTGAGCGGGACACCCCGGGGGGCTTGAGTGCAATCCCGCGTCGCTTGCGCGCGGCTGACCACGTATCAAAGGAGGCGGCAGCGCGCCTATTCCGGATTTCCGGGGCACCGTCATCGCGGCTGCGCAATCGCAAAAGCGAAAGTACGCGAAGGCAGCACGGCGATCCGCCAGTGCCCAGAAGGGTGCCCAGGAGGGCTCCTGCCAGTGCCCACCTGCGCACGGCAGGGCAGGCCTCGCTGTTGCCCCTAGTGGCCGCCGTCGCCGGCAGTTAGAGCTGCTGCCACCGCCATCGCTGTTGCTGGGCATGCCTCTGCGGTCCTCCATCCTGGCGACTTGACCGCGTGTGCCGGCATACGCCGGTACATACGGCACCCGTTTTAGTGGGTCGGGTCGGAGTATTACATATCATCAAAAGGAACGACTTCTCGATGTGGAAACTCATCAGGAACAAGAAGCACAACCGTCTGACATGTTCCTCTACGCGGAGCACTGCAGCGACGAAAGGAGATGTCCGTGGGGCCGGCACAACGAGCGACTGTTTTGAGCGAACTGCATCGCCGCTGCGGTTGTTTATACAAGGCATGCATGGTGACAAGTTGCAAATCGTGTCGCGACGGCAATAAACTGGAACAAGGCCGACGTCGCGCAGGCCGTCGTGTCGGTCTCGCGTCGCGCCATGTACACCTTCACAAGTTCACATGGAGTTGCTTTAAACAAGGGTCGACTTGAAGAGAACGGACCGTTGGCGCCGCTTGCATCGATATGCGGCATGATACGCGAGGGACAGAACTGCGAGTCGATCGATTCCGTACACCAGACAACAAGTCATGGGCAAGATCGACGGGTGCATCTGCTGTTCAGGAAACAGCGTTCAGCGGGGGCATGCGTGGTGCAGGGCCGAGTCCAGTTTTATAAAGCGCACATCATGTGCCATGTTCAGCAAACTCTGGGGAACCGACGTTCATGCGCGTGGTTAAACCTAGAAATACTGATCGAATACAGCTAGTCTACACCATACGCACGCCCACAGGTTCTTCGTCGTGCCATGCCACTCTTCAGCGCGTGTTTCCCTGCCTTTGCATCGCGGCGATCGAGGGACGTGATATTACACAAAAGTTCTGAGAGCAAGGGCGCCGGAGAGATCGGTTCACTGCTCGTCTCGTCGCTGTGCGCGCGAGCTAACAGCCCTCCTCCCCAGCAAGCAGACGTTACGCTGCCTGAATACAGCAAGCAAGCAACTGATATTGCTAGTGCTGGCCGCTGCGAAGAGGCCGTTATTAACAACGACAGCCAGCCATGTATCTCCACACGTATCTTGCCGGCCGCGAGCAAGCCGGCGGTGAGCTGACCTAAATTTGAAAGGTGACAAAGCAAACAACTTGATGTCCCCTACCCAGCCGTCGGAAGGACTGTACCGGCAGCCCCGGCGCGGCCGCAACAATGTCGGGGCACGGTTTCTGAGCCGCCGACGTGCTGGACTCGCCACCAGCCCGTAATAGGACCCTGGACTCTACAACGTTGCCTGCCTCTTGCTGTCAACTCATATTTCTTTGATATTGGCCCTGCCACCTTGCCCAATAGGTGCCAGCAGACGCCCGGGCCCGCGACGCCATGGTTGTGCAGTCCAGCCCCGCTATCATAACCGTGTTCACGGAGAACGGCACCGTACTGCACCAAAACACCTGCAGTTTGGCGTACCTCGGGCCACGGTCATACGGTGCCGTTGCTGCGCAGCAGCAGGAGGATGCGCTGGCGCTCGTCTTCTCGCACGAACCCCTGAAGCGCGAACGCATGGTGGAGGAGCTGGCGCGGCCGGGCGGCGTATGGCGGGCGGTGGTGCGGGTGCCGCCCAGCCTATGCCTCCAGGCTGAGTCCGCATCTGCCGGCGCTGGTGCTGACCCTGCACCCTGCGCACCCACGGCTAGCGCCGCCGCCGACACAGCAGCCGGCCCCCATCCCAAGCAGGAGCCCCACAAGGCCGCAGGTTGGCAGGGACGGGACGGTTTGCGGCGAGCCGCGTCCCGGCGCGCAACAGGGCGCGGTGCTTGCACCCCTGCCCGCTGCCTTACATCGTCTTTCGCCCATTCTTGCTTGACGCCCCACCGCCAACAAGTCGCCTCGCTGCTAGCTCCGGCTGCACCGTGCTTCACGAGCTGCTCCGCAGCACCGTGCCTGCACTCGTTCCCGTTCCCGTTGCCGTGCACCCGGCGACCTACCTGCTCTCTTAGACAAGCTGCCTGTGGGTTGACCCCGACCCATGCGCCCGTCGCAACGCCCCTGCTCCCGCCCCCTGCCCGCGCCCTGCTACAGGCGCAGCCGCCCTCTGCGCCCTCAGCGCTGCGGACAGCCGGCTGCTGCTGTTGCCCGGACAGCGCAGAGGCGCCGTGCGCGAGCTTGCCGACAGCAGCGACGCCTGCAGCGCTCGCCTGCTGCCGCCGGCGACGCACTCTGGCGGCGTTCTGTCGGCTGCGGCAGACGACGGCATGCTAATCAAGGGCACCAAGAGCCTGGAAGTGAGCAGCACCGCGCGCGCGCGGCCGTCGCCGGCATGTTTTGCCGGAGGCCGGGCGCTCGGCGGCCACCACGGCAGCACTACTGGGGCGTGCGGCGGTGTGCACAGCGGCGGCGGGTTACGGGGGCACCATGTGTTTGGCGGCAACCTCCTGCTGACGGCCGTGCGCGAGGACCCGCTGGGTCTGGAGCCGGAGGACCATCGCGGCACGCCTGCTTGCTCCGGGTCCGTAAACCCGCTAGGTGCGTGTGTCGGCTTCAAGGGCGGGTGCGTTCAGCACGATGGCGTTACGTGCGGTGCGACCAAGAGGTTGTTGTGCTGACGCTGCCAGGACGGACCCTTAGCAACCTACCCACCGTGTCCGGCATCCGAGCCGCACGCATCTATCGTGTGGGCTGGGCCCACTGCTGCCTGCGCCCCCACCTAGCAGAAATAGAAACAGAGTTGCAGCGGGCTTGACATGCTGTGGTGTAAGGAGGTGGCTAGGGCGACCAGGGGGCCGGAGCCCCCTACGCGCCCTGTCCGCCGGCCCACCTAGCAACCACGTACTAAGTATCACGCGGACCCGACACGCGACGGCAGTAGCTACTGGCCAGTTTGCACACCTGTCTTGCAACCCTGTGTGCCTGTGGGCGCTGCCGCCGCCGGTGCCCCTCCCCGTTCCCCCAGCCACCTCGACGTTCGCGATGCTGCTCTCGCCGCCGCCGGCCTCCCCCGCTACCCCAGCGCCGGCGACGGGAGAGCGCGGCGCGTCGCCAGCGCCGGTCGTCCCTCGCGCGCGCAGCACGCATCTTGGGTCGTGCGGCGGCAGCGGCACGGTGGGCAATGACAGCCCCGTCGGCAGAGCTGCCTCGGCGCTTGGCATGCAGCACCCCTTGCTCGCTGGCGGCTCCCTCCGCCGCCTGCCCCGCCGCACAACCTCCTGCCTGTCCATCCGAAGCACCGCCAGCGGCATGACCTCGCCAGAGCAGCTGGGCTCGAGCTTTGTCGCGCCAGCCGCCAACGCCTCCCGTGCCGTCGCATTTGCGCTGTCGCTCGCCACCGCGCCGTCCTCCGGCCACGCCTCCCCGCGCGCAGCCAGCGGCACCGTGCCGGCCGCCAGCGGCTTCGACAGCAACACCCCAACATCGCCCTTCCTCACACCCCTGGCCAGCGGCCATCGCAGCAGCCTTCCCGGCGAGCAGATCCTGAGCCGGCTGCAGAGCTCACGATCCCTGGGCCCGGGAGCTCGGGACGCGGCCGCCGCCGGCTCGACGGCAAACGACGGCAGCACCGGCTTCTGTACGCGCGACACAGGGCTGGCGTTGGCGTTCGAGGCGGCGCTTGGGGCTGCAGGGGACTCGTTCTTCCTTGCTTCGGGCGACGTCACCCCTTCATCCTACACCCACGCAGCCCTTGCTTTGATCGCTGGAGCCACCACTGCATTCGCGAGCGGCCAGCAGGACCGCGACGACAACGCGCACCTTCAAACGCTGGGCTCGGCGGATGATCTTGCCAACGAGATCACGATTGCGGTGGATTCGGTGTCGGAGGCGGCGGCCGTGGCGCCCGAGGCGGAGGCGTGGCACGAGGTGTGGGCTGCCACCGCGGAGGACCCCGTCACAGGGCAGCGCGTCATCGTGCTGAGCCAGATGGATGTGACCGCCAAGGTGGCGGCGGAGCGGCACGTGGCGATGGTGATGGAGACGGAGCACCGCCTGGTGGAGCAGCTGTGAGTGCAGGGCAGTGGTTGCTAGGAGCCGGGAGGCCCGAAAGTGCCTGGCGGCGCATAGCGCAGCTCAGCCGGTCCTCACGTGCCTCCCAATGTCCTCCGCAGGTTCCCTCGGCACATCCTGCAGCACATCACAGAGCAGTGGACGACCGGCGGCGGGCGCGCAGCGGCCGCCGTGACGTCGCGCAGCGGCAACGGGCGCTGGCAGCCTGTGGTGTCAGACTGCAACGCGTTGGCGACGGCTCATTCCGAGGTAAATTGATGTGCTGGGCGGTGGCTGCTGGCATTGCTGGGCGAGTCTTACGTAGCATGCCCGCGCGCATGCTCGGCGCTGATTGGTCTCGCCACCGTGTACCACACCCCACACGACAGGTGACCCTGCTGTTTGCCGACATCAAGGGTACGTGCCACTGCGCATGTTGGAACGAGGATCGGGTCACTCCCTGCTCCCGAATCGACCGGAAGCGACCGCCGATTCCCACGTGCGCCCCTGCGCGCAGGCTTCACGCCCATGTGCAAAGCGGTCGAGCCACACCAGGTGATGACTGGCCATCCAGGAAAATGCATGGGCGCTCCTGGCATGAGACACACAGCGGGCAAGGCGGTTCAGCGCTGCTAGCAACCGCCCCATCTGGCCCGTCCCGGCTTAACTGCCGCACGCACGCCTGGTCTTGGAGCCTCTCCTCACCCTGCCTCACCCGCGCCCCCAGGTCATGATCCTGCTCAACGATCTCTACTCCCGCTACGACGCCTGCCTAGACCAGTATGGTGTGTACAAAGTGGAGACCATCGGAGGTGAGCCGGGAAGGGAGTGCGTGGGGTCACGGCACGGCATGTGCGACGTGGCTCGCTCGGGCCAGGTGGCAGATAAGCAAATAAACAACCGGACCCTCTCTCCTATCGTTTGACGGCGCCGCCTGATAGCTTGACTCGCCCCCACCCCAGACTGCTACTTTGTGGCTGGCGGCCTGATCCACGAGGACGACGACGGCATGGCGGCCGTGCGCGATCGCAGCAGCCGGCAGGACCCGCTGCACGCAGAGCGCGTGTTCGCATTCGCGCAGGTGCCGCCGTGGGGGGAGCGGGACCGAGCCATGGGGTGGGAATTGGCCTGCTGGGAGCAAACGGCAGTCCAGCGACGCGCATGGGGCTAGCTATGGCCTCTCTCGGGCCCTCCCAATGCAGACCTGCCCTCGCAGTCACGAGCCGTGTGTTGAGCAATGTTTGTGTCACCGCTCCCCCCTCCCGTGGGCTCCTCGCTCCATCCCGCCCGCTGCGCCCCAGGCCATGCTGGCTGCCGCCTCCGAGGTGCTGCTCCCCACCACGGGGCAGCCGGTGGAGATCCGCATCGGCATGCACTGCGGCTCCGTGGTCAGCGGCGTCGTGGGCACCCGCATGCCGCGATTCTGCCTCTTCGGTGAGCACTGAGGCAGGTCGTGTGACGGCACGTGGCTGAGCCCTGGGGATGGGTCCGCAGGCCTGATGACGCCCCATTCCCCTGCTCGCCATCCTTCCCTAGGCGACACGGTTAACACGGCCAGTCGGATGGAATCCACTGGTGGGTGTGCGGGTGGCCGGTTTCGTTCGGGGTTCCGGTACACAGACGGGCCACGGTCCCATTGGCTGGGCTGCGGGAGGATAGCAGCACGCACACGGCTAGCCGTTGTCTGACGACAGGCCATCGCAACGGCGTCCCTCTCCATCCCCCTAGGCGTGCCCGGCGCCATCCACGTGTCGGGGGACCTGTACCGCACCCTGGCCTCGCGCTGCAAGGACGGCGGCTGGGAGGCCACAGGCGGCATCGAGGTGGGTGGGAATGCGATGGGGGGCGGCGGAGGGCCCCGGGTGCCTACGCCCTTGCGAAAGTGGCGCGCGTCGCGGCCGCCAAAGCGTACAGCTCATCAAGCTGGTGTGTTTAGTGCGTACCTGTGTCGCTCGGTGCCACCAACCAAATGCGCAGCCAAGCTCACAGGCAGGCGTCCAATCGCATTGCGCTTGCCGACCCTGCCACCCTTCGTGCTCTCCTGCCGCCTGGTGCACGCATTTTCGCTCCCCCCAGGTCAAGGGCAAGGGCCACATGGATACATACCTGTGGCGCCCTCACAGCGGGGCGACTGTCCTTGCCTCATACCCCCGGAGGTTGCACCACGCCTTGATTGACGACGAGATGTGGCCTTGCCGCGTGCCCGGCGGCGTCGACACGATGGAGGTGGCCCGCTACTTTGACCGGAGCGACCTGGCCGCAGTGCTGCCCACCCCGCCGGAGGCCAGCGAGGCCTGTCAGGACTGGCAGCGAGGCCATGCCTCCGTCCGCGGCGTCACGGTCCTGCCCGGTGACCGTCCCACGAGCGCCAGCAGCGGCCTCGCCAGCGGCTGCACGGAGCCGACGGCGTCGCTGCCGCAGCTTCGGATGATCACGGCGGCGCACAGTAGCCGGACCAACTCGGCCGGGGTCAGCCGGACCGGACGATGGTCCGGTGCTGATGTTGCTTGGCCGGCTGCCGAGTAGTGAGGCTCATACCGCCGCAGCTGTGGGCGATGGCGATTGCTAGCTAGTCACGGAAGGCGGAACGGACCGTTGCTGCTTTGAAAGCGGCGATGCAGTTGCATGTGAGGATCCGCCGCCAATGGCGCCATTGCGTGCGTGAGTGTCGTGATCGGCGGCTGGCCGATGACCCGTGCGTACGTACTCGCTCGAGAACTTTCATGCGTGAGTCGCTTGGGGTCTTCGTCGATGGCGGGCGTCAGCGTACGGCATGACAATATACGATGCTGGAATGGAGGGCGTGCGAGGCGTGGTCGAGCGGGCGTGTGGTGCCCATCGTTTTCTTCCTGTGGTATGGCACAGCGGTAAGGCGCAGACAACCAGTCGGCCCGTCCGGGTAGTTTTCTGGTATGGAGATGTATGAGAGGCGCTGAATTGGTTAAAACTGTCTAGGGAATTATAGATAGTAAAGTAAGCGATGCTGCTGTGACTGGTCATACGTTTTGCGCTTCTCTATCCTGGCGGCCGTCAGGCTCTTGGGTGGCCTGATCGCCCGAGGCGCACCGAAGTCGCTTCGTGACGTGACATCTAGTTACCTCCATCGATCCCTGAGCGAGTCGAGCATGCTGTTGATCACGGGCTGCTTGGGCTGGCCGGCCGCCTCGCTCGCTGCTTGGCAAAACTCGAGCTGGAGCTCGCCACTGTGGCGCCTATGCGGTAGCTAGAGACATCATGTACGCACGGAGGCGGGAGCCCCAGGTGGGCCGTAGCCGCACTGCTGCCTCATGCACGCCGCCCGGGCCCATGCGAGCTGTCGTCCCAGGTGTGCCAGCGGCCACGGTCCGTGGCAAGCGCGACAGTGACGGCAAGGGCGTGTTGCGGCGTCTGTTTGCTTGAAGGCCTGGTAGCGTGCGTCGGTGCCGAGGACATGTGCTGGCTCAGCCTGCGCTGGTCGGTGGATGGAGGTCTTCGCCAGCGTCCCCTGCCGCCTCGTGTTCGTTGCCAATTGGCGCTGGGCTGTGGTCAGGCGGGAGGTCCGTCTGTCCACTGGACCCCAGGCACGCCGGCTGCGGCAGGTGCCATGGATGGGATCCAGTCATGTGAGCGAGGAGGGGCCACCGGGGAGGGGCTGCAGCCGTGTTGCGGCTCTTGGCTGGTAGGAGGGCGCCCGGTCGGGAACTCGGGATACGATACGCCTGCTGACACAGGGGCTGATGGGGAGCTGGCGCGCCCATCGCAGTCCAAAATGTTGCGGCGGTCAATCCTCTCTATCGTGCGAAGCATGTGCTGGGATTCATGTGTGTCCATATCGTTACATTCTGTGGCATGGGTGGCCTGCTGCTCCACGTGCCCTCTGGATAGGCAATAATCAGAGATAACGAACGGCGTGGTGCTAATGGCTTCTTGTTGTTGTTCTTGGTGTTGTTCTTGGTGGTGGTGGTGGTGGGTGTGGTGGTGGTGGGTGTGGTGGGTGTGGTGGTGGTGGTGGTGGTGGTGGTGGTGGTGGTGGTGGTGGTGGTG